>ONZH01020042.1:0-14550 GCA_900303285.1 Rhinella marina | reverse complement strand
GCCCCATGTGCTAGTAAAAAATGCCCCAGTGGCCCCCATGTGCCATTAAAAATGCCCCCCAGTGCCCCTATGTGCCAGTAAGAAATGCCCCCAGTGCCAGTAAGAAATGCCCCCAGTTCTCCCATGCCATTAAGAAATGCCCCAAGTGCCAGTAAAAATCCCCCAATGCCCCCATGTGCCAGTAAAAAATGCCCCCCAAGTGCCCCAAGTGCCAGTAAAAATGCCCCCAGTGCCCCCATGTGCCAGTAAGAAATGATGCCCCCAGTGCCAGTAAAAATGTCCCCTGTGCCAGTAAAATGCCCCCAGTGCCAGTAAAAATGTCCCCAGTGCCAGGTGCCAGTAAAATTGCCCCAGTGCCAGTAAAAAAGCCCCCTGTGCCAATAAAAATGCCCCCAGTGACCCCAGTTCCGGTCCGTGATTGTAACAAGAAAAAAAATAAACACTAATACTTACCTCCATGGAGCCGGCAGCGATGCGATGCAGGCCTCTTCCGGCCTATATCCAGCGCTGCACGGCTCAGGTGGCGCGATGACGTCATTGCGCCGCCTGAGCCGGCCTCTGATAGGTTGCAGGCCTAGTGCCTGCAGCATATCAGCGGAACGGGCAGGGGAGACGCCTCTCCCTCCCCTGCCCCACAGTATAGGCATCTGTATCGCCATCCTAAGGACAGCAATACAGATGACTATGGAGATGAGTGCTTCCACAATAGAAGCGCTCATCTCCCTCTGCCCCGCCGCCGCCCCCAACTGTGCGCACTGTGGTGACTGCTGCGACCCCTATAGCTACGCCACTGCTCATCACTATACCAGGGGAGAATGAGGAAGTAGATGCTCAGACTGAGTTTGTGGTGTCACCAGAGGTCACATGTTACATGTATGGAAGCTCAGATGGTTCAGTAACATAATGTAATGCAGTGTGTGTAAAGGGCCACTAGAGAGAGCCCTAACACAATAATACAGTGTAATGTAAACTATATCACACATTTTCAATACAATGAATACAGTGAATACACATTTAGGAAAACCAAACTGATGAAGGCATGACACCACTGTTCATTACTAATGACTGTCCTTACCTTATCCATACCTTCTCTTGTCTAAAGTGACAGGGAAGAGTGTCCCAATTCCTTTTCCCAGGGCTTAAATACTGATCTTGCTAAACCCGCATATTGCATGTTGCAGATCCTCCTTTATTTTACAGATTATCTTTCTCCCCTAAGGATTTCACCTGAGAGTTACAAAAGGAGGTAGGTTGTAAGTATTGCAGCCAGTTTTAAAAGAAGCTGAAATGTATACTGCAATTCTTGCCATGATCCTTTGATCCATTAAGGACATCTTGTAATACTCCAATGCCCTTCTGCCTCAATTCCACATACAACTTTTTTGTTGATCCCTCTGGGAAGGCCGGGAGAGACCATAAGGCAGGGGTGCACAATGTTTTCTGGGTGGGGGCCACATTGTCCGACTGAACCAACGTCAAGGGCCGAAAATAAAATTTTAAAGGGGTATTAACAAGTGAAATACTGTATTTATGGTGTATTAAACACACAGTATATACCCATAATGTCTAGCTACAGTTCCAGAACTCCCATCTAATGGGAGAATACATGGAAATTACATGTGAACAACCACAAGACATAGACATACATGTCTGTTATCAGATGGTTGAGGGCCGCACAGAATGGTATCAAGGGCCGCATGTGGCCCCCGGCCCGCAGGTTTTGCACCCCTGCCATAAGGGCATGTATGCAGAAACATACAGTGGTAATTTATACATCTTGCGAATATGTCTCCAGGTTGCCAATGTATTGGTGATCAATATACTTTGTTTAGCATTAGCAGGGAGTAGGACCCTTATAGTATGTAGCAATGCCTTTAGGTCAAATGGTTCCACTAGTGCTTTTTCTAATTCCCTATTAGAGAAGTGCGAGGTATTCCAGACCCAATCCCTGATTTACCGGAATAGTGCTGCTAAACTATATCCCCTAATGTTGGGCCATTGCAATCTCCCCTCCCATTTCAATATGCATAATTTATTATATGCAATATGGGGATGTTTTTCCTCCACAAAAAGTTTGTGAATGCTGTTTATATTTTACAGATGTCAGTATGCTTCAACAAGAGTGTTATGGTTTGTAGTGGATATAATAGCCTTGCAAAACTGGTTATCTTTATCAAATGAGCCCTTCTCAGAAAAGACAGTGGCAGATCATTCCACCTAATTCTTGGACTAGTTTATTTATTAAAGGGGTATGATTCAATTTATAAAGGGATGTCAGAAGCCTACTGATCTTAATGTCCAAATATATGATGATGGGCAACCCTGCCTAGTTCCTTTCTGGAGATAGATCAGAGCAGATAGGAACCCAGGGAAGCCAATCCTGGCTTGTGGGTTTGCATATATTGGTCGAAGGAAAGTCTGGAACCATCCCTGAATACCCATCCTGTCCAGAACCATCCCCAGCCATTCTCAATTAACGTTTTCTAAGGCATTCTCCGCATCCAAGGGCAATAAAGCCGGGCCCCCGCCTATACACATGACCTTCCGGCCACCCAATCCTGCACTACTAGGACCATTCATATATATTGGTGACCGCTGATCTTCCTTTTATGAACCATACCTGAGGTTGTCCTACCAATTGTGGTAAAATATTTGCCATAACTTTAGACAAGATCTTTAGATTTTGATTAATCAAATAAATTGGTCTGTGGTGTGTGGGGGATCTTTATTAGGCTTAGGCAAAACCTTAATATATGCCTCATTTCCTGACTGCATGATAGCTATATCCAGTAGTATGAAATTAAAAAGTGACACTAAGGTGGGTATGATATCCTTACCTAACCCTTTGTAGAATTCAGTAGGATATCCATCTGGTCCTGGGCACTTTTCATTATTTAAGGATTTAATGACTGAGCTCACCTCTTTATCAGTAATAGGGGCATTTAAATTAACTAAATCTTCCTCTAACGTGTAATATTATATTCGGTAGGCGTCCCTATATAATATTGAAAAAAATCACAGTGAATAACAGGGCGCTAAAAATCAAAACAAAAATTATTTTATTTTATTCCGAAACATGCTAAAATTGACTAAGTGGGTAGAAAAACGCCCTCAATATGTGATATTGGCGAAAATAAAATAAGCCAATCACATATCACTGATGCTGATGCACAAACACGTGTGCTAAATTCAGGGCACAAGGTTGGAAAATGTGACCTGGGGACAATATCATTACAGGTTGCAGACTCCCTATTTAGTCTGATACCCTAATTACCAAGCACAACCAACGTGCCTTAGTAAAATAGGTGTTGCCTCGGAGCAACAATGTAGCAGGGTACTGGTACACTGTTGCAAACCAGTATTCCTGCGCCCCGAACAACACAAAGTTGCCTCTGTCGATGTGGCTTAGTATTGTAATAGCTAGTGTACGCTCGACGCGTTTCTGGGTATTAACACACCCTCATCAGGAACCCATATGCTACTAGCATTTGCTGCCAACTCGCAAACATTCAGACAGACAAACATAAAAAGAGAGCAGCACGCCAACCACCTCTATCTGTGGCGGCGCCTCCGGCACTAGTGCGGCCGTAATGCGGCCGCCGAACATGCCCTGTATAAGAGGAGGAAACTCCACCCCCATAGCGTCGATGCCAACCAATCAGCCGTCACCGCACCAGAGATATCGGAGCGCTAAGACCAGACTACTCCCACAGGCAGGTGAGAGCTGACAAAAGCTTTGATTGGCAGAGCAAAGGAATGTATCAATTTAAATGGGACCAATCGGCGGTTTACATCGCTGTCAAACAACAGCGGCATCATAGCAAAGATGAGTGAGAGGTCAGGATATGCCTCACTGAAAATTAGTAATCTGACAACAATAACGCCAGATAAAAGAATTAATTATAATAAACTGCATGACTACACCATAGACGACCAGGCCATACGTCAAAAAATAATCAAATAAATAATAAAAATTAATGACACATGGCATAAACTACCTGGTCAAACATCCTTAATTAAAGGGGACAATTGCAGTACATTAATCCAGGATGTCCTGTATCTCATGTAACATATTAGATGGTACGGGGTTTTTAGTATACTGTAGCCTACCAGACCCAGCGGATACAAGGACACAGGGTCTGATAGATCTCCCTATGATCAAAGGAAGCACACAAAGGATATATGATCATTTAACCCATCCGGGCGCACGGTTCTCAGACGAAATATCCATTGAGCCTCCTTTTGTAGGAGGCGTTTATCCAAATCACCTCCTCTAGGGGAGGGTCTAATGACTTCCAGACCCTGGAACTGTAGCAAGGTGTCATCAGAAGCATGTATCTCAGTCATGTGGCGGGCAATAGGAGTATCCGCACCTTTCCGGATGTCCCCAAGATGTTCCCCAATACGTCTCCTAAATTGCCTGACTGTTTTACCCACATACTGAATACCACAATTACATGTTGCTAAATATACCAGGCCTGTAGTTTTGCAGTTAATGAATGCTCTAATATCAAATGTACGGCCTGTGCTATTGCTGGTAAACGTGCTCCCATTTTTAATTGACCCGCATGCTATACAGTTGCCACAGCGAAATGTACCCCTGGGTAGATTGGACAACCAATGGAGGGGTCGGGGTATAGGCTGATGGAGACTATGTACCAACCGGTCCCTGATGTTACGCCCACGGCGGTATGTGATGGAGGGACCACTACCTATAAGATGGCCAACATCAGGATCAGCTCGCAAAATGCCCCAGAAGTCCGAGAGCACATCTCTAACTGCAACATGTGCCTCGTCAAAATTGGCAATAATCCTAATCACCTCTGGGACCACCGTACGTTCCCTTGGATTCAATAGTGGTGCCCTCTCACATCCCATTGCATGCTGGTAAGCCTGTTTCAATACCTGATTCGGATAACCCCAACGTACAAACCTCTGTTGTAGCCCATCGGCTGCCAGTTTAAAATCCCTAAGGTTTGAACAGTTGCGCCTTAGACGCAAATATTGTCCCTTCGGGATCCCCTTTTTAAGTGCAGGTGGGTGATAACTTTGCCAACTCAATAGACTGTTGGTAGCAGTGCTTTTTCTGAACAGTCTCGTGCCTAGGGTACCATCTCCGTTCTTAAAGATGGTCAAATCCAGGAAAGTAATGGACCCTGTGTGGATTTCACTGGTAAAAAACAATCCCCAAGTGTTATGATTTAATTTCTCAACAAAAGATGTGAAAGAGGTCTCATCCCCTTGCCATAAAATCAGGACGTCGTCGATATATCTCAACCAGATGACAATCGACGACGTCCATTCCATGAGAGTGTCATCAGACAAGATGTCACGTTCCCATCTCCCCAAATAGAGATTGGCGAATGTCGGGGCACAGGGGCTGCCCATGGCGACTCCCTTCAACTGATGATAAAACTTATTATTAAACAGGAACGTATTGTGTTCCAGGATAAATCTCATCAGCTGAAGGACAAACTCGCCATGTTGGCGCAAATGAATGCCTCTCTCCTGTAGGTACAATTCAACTACTTCACATCCTTTTTGGTGGGGGATAGAACTGTAAAGTGCCTCCACATCCAAACTAGCCAGCATGACATCAGAGTCGACTAGGATACCCTCGATTCGTTTGATAACATCCATTGTATCACGCACGTATGAAGGTAATGCTGTAACAAAAGGACGTAGAACTTGGTCCACGTACGTGCTGATCGGATGCGTCAAACTGTCGCTACCAGACACAATGGGCCTGCCCTTCAGGGGGTACAGGCCCTTGTGTATTTTGGGTAGGCAGTAAAAACATGCTGCTAGTGGATGTGGAGGTAACAAAAAGTTGAATTCAGCCTTGCTGATCAACTTTAACTGCAAGGCATTCAATAGAATGGAGTTCAACTCACGCCGGTCTTTTGGTATAGGGTTAGAGGGGAGGATACCGTAACATTGGGGGTCCAAGAGGATATTGAGGCACATGTCAGTGTATTCCTGAGAACCCATGATCACTATATTGCCCCCCTTATCGGAGGGCTTGATCACCACCGAATGGTCAGTCTCAAGTGCCTTCAACGCTTCCATCTCCTCAGGTGACATATTTGAATGAACCCATCTGGTCCCCTCTAATGTCTTCAATCTCTCAGTTACCACTTTCAGAAAGATATCACATGGGGTATTATCCCCTATAGGTGGGTTTTTAGTCGATATAGGCTTGAGGCTAGTAAAGGGGCCTTCTCCACTACCCCTATACCCTTCCTTCCACAACTCAGCTAATAATTGTACATCAGCAAGATCTTCCATATTGATTCCCAAAGATTCACATTGGACTCTGTTGTGTGTTGCAAAAAATTTTTTCCATTTTAGTTTACGAATGAATAAATGCAAGTCTTTTACCCATTCAAACAGGTTAAATCTATTTGTGGGGACAAAAGACAGACCCTTAGCCAAGACTCGTTCCTCTATGGATGTAAGTGGTCTATTGGAAAGATTAATGACCTGCATATCATCCATATTAGATGTCCTATGCAACATTACTTCCTGTTTCGAAGGAGATAATCGGATATGGGTTGACCCCTGCCTAAAAAATTATAACTTTGAGAGCGAGGGCCTCTAGTACGTCTCCCTCTCGGGTACCTTCCTCGGGGATTAGATATCTGACCTGGATGTATTTTTGCTGAGGAAACCCCAGCACTGTCAGATTTCCCCTCTGACGAAGAGGGTTCAGTATCACCTTCAAGGGCCTTATTTGGTTTTGACTGTAATCAAAGATATGCCCGTCTCTGAAGTCTGCAGTGTCCCTCACGTACTGAAAGTGCTTTCGCTCCTTGATCTGAGCCGTGAAGCGTTCAACTGTTTGTTGCAACAACTGTTCCTTACGGGAAAATTCAGGATGGCTATTAATACTTTTGTTCCCTCAATTTGATCCTTCAGTGTTGTGCTTGTTTTTTCATACACGATTCTCTCCTCCTCCAGAAGTAGAGACATTAAATGTAATGAGGATTTAATAGACTCTTTTTCCCACCTTAGTAAGAATTCTGGAGAGCGTATACGGACACTGGTGTGAGGGGGATCCTCATACCCCTAGGGAACAATGTGCAACTTTAAGTACGTCTCCAATGTTTGTATCTCCCACCACCCTCTAATATGATCCTTATAGGTACTAGTCAGTGATTTGAAAGAGTTATTGATGTTTGGAGCTCGCGGTTCCGTTGGTAATACCGCATCAGAGAAGACTATCCTGGCCTCATTATCCCAGCCTCCTATATTGATGCCACTAGACAAAAAACCTGCCATCCCAACAATAGAAAAGAATCAAAAATCAAATAACGTGTAATATTATATTCGGTAGGCGTCCCTATATAATATTGAAAAAAATCACAGTGAATAACAGGGCGCTAAAAATCAAAACAAAAATTATTTTATTTTATTCTGAAACATGCTAAAATTGACTAAGTGGGTAGAAAAACGCCCTCAATATGTGATATTGGCGAAAATAAAATAAGCCAATCACATATCACTGATGCTGATGCACAAACACGTGTGCTAAATTCAGGGCACAAGGTTGGAAAATGTGACCTGGGGACAATATCATTACAGGTTGCAGACTCCCTATTTAGTCTGATACCCTAATTACCAAGCACAACCAACGTGCCTTAGTAAAATAGGTGTTGCCTCGGAGCAACAATGTAGCAGGGTACTGGTACACTGTTGCAAACCAGTATTCCTGCGCCCCGAACAACACAAAGTTGCCTCTGTCGATGTGGCTTAGTATTGTAATAGCTAGTGTACGCTCGACCGCGTTTCTGGGTATTAACACACCCTCATCAGGAGCCCATATGCTACTAGCATTTGCTGCCAACTCGCAAACATTCAGACAGACAAACATAAAAAGAGAGCAGCACGCCAACCACCTCTATCTGTGGCGGCGCCTCCGGCACTAGTGCGGCCGTAATGCGGCCGCCGAACATGCCCTGTATAAGAGGAGGAAACTCCACCCCCATAGCGTCGATGCCAACCAATCAGCCGTCACCCGCACCAGAGATATCGGAGCGCTAAGACCAAACTACTCCCACAGGCAGGTGAAAGCTGAAAAAAGCTTTGATTGGCAGAGCAAAGGAATGTATCAATTTAAATGGGACCAATCGGCGGTTTACATCGCTGTCAAACAACAGCGGCATCATAGCAAAGATGAGTGAGAGGTCAGGATATGCCTCACTGAAAATTAGTAATCTGACAACAATAACGCCAGATACCGCCGTTGGCGTAACATCAGGGACCGGTTGGTACATAGTCTCCATCAGCCTATACCCCGACCCCTCCATTGGTTGTCCAATCTACCCAGGGGTACATTTCGCTGTGGCAACTGTATAGCATGCGGGTCAATTAAAAATGGGAGCACGTTTACCAGCAATAGCACAGGCCGTACATTTGATATTAGAGCATTCATTAACTGCAAAACTACAGGCCTGGTATATTTAGCAACATGTAATTGTGGTATTCAGTATGTGGGTAAAACTAGTCAGGCAATTTAGGAGACGCATTGGGGAACATCTTGGGGACATCCGGAAAGGTGCGGATACTCTATTGCCCGCCCACATGACTGAGATACATGCTTCTGATGACACCTTGCTACAGTTCCAGGGTCTGGAAGTCATTAGACCCTCCCCTAGAGGAGGTGATTTGGATAAACGCCTCCTACAAAGGAGGCTCAATGGATATTTCGTCTGAGAACCGTGCGCCCGGATGGGTTAAATGATCATATATCCTTTGTGTGCTTCCTTTGATCATAGGGAGATCTATCAGACCCTGTGTCCTTGTATCCGCTGGGTCTGGTAGGCTACAGTTATACTAAAACCCCGTACCATCTAATATGTTACATGAGATACAGGACATCCTGGAATATATGTACTGCAATTGTCCCCTTTAATTTAAGGATGTTTGACCAGGTAGTTTATGCCATGTGTCATTAATTTTTATTATTTATTTGATTATTTTTTGACGTATGGCCTGGTCGTCTATGGTGTAGTCATGCAGTTTATTATAATTAATTCTTTTATCTGGCGTTATTTGTTGTCAGATTACTAATTTTCAGTGAGGCATATCCTGACCTCTCACTCATCTTTGCTATGATGCCGCTGTTGTTTGACAGCCGATGTTAAACCGCCGATTGGTGCCCATTTAAATTGATACATTTCCTTTGCCTCTGCCAATCAAAGCTTTTGTCAGCTCTCACCTGCCTGTGGGAGTAGTCTGGTCTTAGCGCTCCGATATCTCTGGTGCGGGTGACGGCTGATTGGTTGGCACGCGCTATGGGGGTGGAGTTTCCTCCTCTTATACAGGGCATGTTCGGCGGCCGCATTACGGCCCGCACTAGTGCCGGAGGCGCCGCCACAGATAGAGGTGGTTGGCGTGCTGCTCTCTTTTTATGTTTGTCTGTCTGAATGTTTGCGAGTTGGCAGCAAATGCTAGTAGCATATGGGCTCCTGATGAGGGTGTGTTAATACCCAGAAATGCGTCGAGCGTACACTAGCTATTACAATACTAAGCCACATCGACAGAGGCAACTTTGTGTTGTTCGGGGCGCAGGAATACTGGTTGCAACAGGTGTACCAGTACCCTGCTACATTGTTGCTCCGAGGCAACACCTATTTTACTAAGGCACGTTGGTTGTGCTTGGTAATTAGGGTATCAGACTAAATAGGGAGTCTGCAACCTGTAATGATATTGTCCCCAGGTCACATTTTCCAACCTTGTGCCCTGAATTTAGCACACGTGTTTGTGCATCAGCATCAGTGATATGTGATTGGCTTATTTTATTTTCGCCAAT
This sequence comes from Rhinella marina, assembly GCA_900303285.1. Taxonomy (NCBI): domain Eukaryota; kingdom Metazoa; phylum Chordata; class Amphibia; order Anura; family Bufonidae; genus Rhinella; species Rhinella marina. The sequence continues at coordinate 4,736 of ONZH01020042.1, read as the reverse complement.
ATCACATATTGAGGGCGTTTTTCTACCCACTTAGTCAATTTTAGCATGTTTCAGAATAAAATAAAATAATTTTTGTTTTGATTTTTAGCGCCCTGTTATTCACTGTGATTTTTTTTTTTTTTTTAAATCTTCCTCTACCATACTTGGAAGGTCCAGCTGGGCCAAAAAAATTATACCCCATGTTTGCATCCTATCGCCCTTGGGTGTAGAGACTTTCAAAATATTGCCTAAAGACCAGCAGGGTTTTCTAGGATCTTCCAGGATAATACCTTCAGCCGATTTAAGTTTGGGCATTAACTGCTGGGGTCTTTGTCTGTTCACTAACCTGGCTAATAATTTGTCTGTTTTATTGCCATACTTAAAAACTCTGCCGATCTGCCATCTGCGTAAATCCTTTCCAATTTCTCTGAGTAGTAATTGAAATCGTGTTTCGCTGTTACCCACTATATTTTATTCTCTTCTGTGGGATAGTGCAAATAAGATGTGTAGAATCGTCTCAAGGCTTCAGTTGCTTCTTGGAACTTAATTCTCGCCTCTCTTTTAAGGGCCGTTGTGTATGATATCATGTTACCATGTAACAAAGCCTTTGCAGTGTCCCAAAAAAGAGCTGGGTTTTTCATATGTTGTTCATTGTTTTGGGCATACTCCCACCCCAACCCAGTTTGCTAATAATTTCCTCATTCGTTGACAAATATCCCGACAGGCTCCAAAGTCCGGACCTCTAGGTCTCATCTCCATCAACTATACTAAAACCGGGGCATGATCAGAGATTACCATACCCTCAATCCCAACCTCCTGTATTTTTAGTGACTAAGGATTAAAACTTAACAGTTAGTGAATCCTAGACCAGGCCTGTTGGGAATGGGAGAATGTGTAAACTCTCTCTCTATAGGATTAAAATGGTGCCATACATCTATAAGACTCATAGAATTTATAAGGGTCTCAAGATGATGGGAACTCTTATCTCCTACCTTAACATCGGTTCTAGTCCGTTTCCTGTCCTCCACAGTTCCTTATAGACCGTGTTAAAGTCCCCTACCACCTGATTCCTGTAGTATGCCTCTTTCTAGCGTAGAAAAAAAGGTTAGTATTAGTATTAGGAGCATATATATTATATTATATATTGTAGGGGTTCCCACTGGCATCTCCATGTGAGCCTTAAGAAAGTGACCCTTCCTATCTTTTTCCTTTTTTTTATACTACAGTCGGTTGAGTATCAATATTAGCACTCCCACCGGTCTTCCCACCGATGGGGAGACCAGCACCTCACCAACCTATAATCATTTTATTCTCCCAAAATCTGCTTAAGGCCATGTCAGCCTTTAATTTCTTAAAATATCTCAAGACCATCATTCTCTTGTGTGGCGATCTTAGGCCTTTCACATTCCATGTGATTACTCGCATGCTACATAATGACTATACTTTCGGTATGGGACCAACTGAAGGGTTTTGGGAATCCACAGTGCCACAAACAGTAACAAAAACAAGAGCAAACATTGTCCCTCCCTTATCCTCTGCAATTTTCTAGGTATCTCTTCACCCTGCAATCGACTTGATGACAGCGGTGATCCTCCTGGTGATTCTGGGATTCCATCTTGGGCGTCCAAAGATTGCATAGCCTCCCCTGACATATGGAAAATGTCCATCTTTCCCTCAGCATGAAATATTTTTAGAACTGCTGGTTATTGCAGTGTAAACTTCTGTCTCCTTTTGACCAGCAGACTACTAAGAAAGCTTTACGTTTTTTCATTACCTCTGCTGAATAGTCCCCAAATAAAAGAGTTTTCTGGCCTCTGATTGTTATTGGGGTTTCCCCCTTTTTACTTTAGGTACTTAATTACTGGACGTGGCTTTGCCCCTTTAGCAGTTCTTGGTGGACCAACACGGTGCGCCCCCTCTCAACCATGCAGGGGTCAGAAATACCCAGTGCCTGTGGAATGCCTGTGGAATGCCTGTGGCGCAGATCTGGGGGACCCAACCTGGAGGGATGGTTTCCAGAAGTTCTATTATCCTCAAATTACTCCTTCTAGATCGGTTCTCCAGGTCTTCCACTTTATCCAGAAGCATTCAGTTTTTAAAGTCTGTTGGATTTGAGTCTTGGGATCTTTCCAGTTCATCCTCCAATAGGCCTCCAATCCTTTGCTCTAGTTCAGCTGTTTGGTTAAAATGCAGCTCCACATCTGCTTTTAATTAGTTTAATTTGACCGAGACCATAACCTCCAGGGTTGATTTTATATCTGGGGATAATAGCTTTGCTACCTCCACCGCAAGTGTTTTGCAAGAGATGCTTAGTCCCTTCATTACCTCCAGTGTGCTATCGCCATCTTCCACTGTGTCGGTAGGTCTCTGTGGTTGAGAGGAGGACCAAGTGACACGTGCAGCGCGTTCTGCTGTGGCCGCCATCTTAGTGTCCCGATGTAGGCCATCACTTTGAGATGAGGAAACAATTGCTGACACCTGCTCCATATCGAAAACTTCTCCATCCATGAAGGGAGAGTTATGGCTCCTTAAACGGGGTATCCCCCGTTTAAGGAGCATGTGTCGCTAGTCTTTCAGGGCTCGGAGCAGTGGAGCTCTCTCTTCTTGCTGCTATACATGTGTGAACCAGAACTGAAAGTCCTAAAGGACTACAGTTTTGTCCCTGGTGTCCTTAGATTGCTCCTTGGTCTTGGCCAGAGGTTGGAGTGTGAGGTGTCTTTTATACACAAAATGGGTTCAAACAGGTGCAATTAATACAGGTAATGTGTGCAGAAAAACTTAAAGAAAAACTAACAGGTTTGTGATAGCCATAATTCTTGCTGTTGTTTGATCAAATACTTATTTCATGCAATAAACTGCAAACTAATTATTTAAAAATCATACTATGTGATTTTCTGATTTTTTTTTTAGAATCTGTCTCTCACAGTTGAAGTGTACCTACGATAAAAATGACAGACGTCTCCATTCTTTGTAGGTGGGAAAACTTGCAAAAATTTCCAGTGTATTAAAGAGGACCTTTTACCACTCCTGACATGCCTATTTTAATAGCTTCATGCATTCCCTGTTGTAATCAGAGGTAAATTTATGTTTCATTTTAGTGTAAAACCATATACTGTATAAAATAGATATATGGTATATGTGTATATAGATTTAATTCATTTAGTAGGTTCTCTGGGGATAGCTGTCTACCGCCATCTGGGAATGTTTAGCTATTTGTAGTTAACATAACATTCTCCTAATTGGCCTAGATATCAGTTACTCGGGGAGAAATGATGAATATACTGTCAGACTCTGCAGCCATGGGGGAGACCGGTGACCTCTGTGACTCTGACTTAGAATAAAGGTCTGTCTACCGCCATCTGGGAAAGATTCCACTATCAGGAGTGAACATAAATATTCTCTTATTTCCCGAAAACCATAATGAATGGAGCTATCAGTTACTCGGGGAGAAATTATGATTATGATATATTGTCGGACTATGTTTTCCAGATGGGGGGACATCAATATTCTCCAGATTTTAGGAGCATGTTATGTAATATAAATCCATGTTGTTTTACAGTTAACAGCTGGGGATAATGTCACCAGTTGTTATTCACACGCTCGTCCCCCCTCCCTTTTGCAAGAGGAGGGTTTTTACAATGGATAAAAGGTTTGAGTCAAACAACTTAGAATTAGCTCATCCTGGGACAACAACCATGCTGGTTCGTTCGTGTCCAGGACAAAATATTGCTGTTCATCTTTACCAGGCTGTATTTGAAAACAGACGGGCTCACTAGGTTTCATTCATTTCCATATTTAACGAAGCTAAGTATAATAAACTTTACTACTTTATTTTTAATCAATTTGTTTGTGTTCTGGGTCATCAGTATACTGTAATTATCATTAAGTAATAACTCATTTGCATACCATTTGCATACATTGGTGTCAGAAGTGGGATTAATTACTGTATACTGACCCTGCATAATTTTATTGTAAAGTATTATTGTTAAGGCCTAGTTACTAATATTGAGAAAGTTGTGTATGTTTGTGCCTAGTACCTAATTATCTGTTGGAGGTTGGGCTATAACATAGGTTCAGATAGAAGGTTAGATATTGTGACTAGGAAAGAATGGCATTTCATTTTCATGGTTTGAAGGGGAAAGAACAGCGCAGGGTCCATCAGCTTATTGGGTGCTAGCCCGGACACTGGGCCCCAATCACCCGTGAGTGCAACAGATATGTTGCTCCCCAGTTTGCTTGGCGACCCCTGTCAAGCAGCTGTGGGTTTGGAGTTGTCCCGGTATAACCCTTCTGAGCAAAAAGCGGCAGCAAGTGAGGATGGATTGCGTGCAGGCTCTTCAGGAGGGGACAGTGAAGCCAGAGGCAATTGAAGAGGAGCTGCTGCAGGCAGCTACTGAGCAATTGGCGCTTTTGCGGACCTGTATGAGGGACATTGAGAAGCATAATGGGGAATTGAGTAATCAGGTTTCCCATTATGTAGTCCGTACTGTGCAAAAACGCAGACGGAAAAACAGGACCACTCCCAGGTGACAGAAGTGCTTTTAGAGGAAGAACTCTAATTCAGCAAGATAAATGGGTGCTGTGGGTGAGTGTCAGGATGTCTCATCAGATGAGGAGTATAGACATAGAAGAGGAAGAAGTGCGTCCCATGTAACAACAAAATCAAAAGAGAGGTTACACAGAGAGCTTCAGCTTTGGGGATCAGAATTATGTAGAGGAGACCTGTTACAAAAAGTACAGGAAATGAGAGAATTAAA
>ONZH01020041.1:0-28142 GCA_900303285.1 Rhinella marina | reverse complement strand
ACCTCCTTCCCCCCAGCCTTCCCCCCAGCCTTCCCCCCACCTACAGGCCCTCTCTCCAATTCCAGTTCCAAGTTTTATTTGCGCATACTGCATACATTTTTATTTTGGGATAGGTGTGAAAAATAATATTACTTGCGAATCTATATTGCCCAACATTGGATACGGTAGCAAGTAGAAGACCAAACACATGCTGCTCACAGGGTTCCACAAATTCCTGGTCCACCCGCAAATTCCTTGTCCACAATGTCAAGGAGGACGAGGTTCTGTGGATGAGCAACAAGTCCTTCTGTACTGAAATCGCCGACAAAGTCTCCATCTAAGAACACACAGACCATTGTGGAGAGAGTGGCACAGCTCGCCATCAAAGTGAGGAACCCCAAAGCCAGACTGCGCAGAGAAGATAACGAATAAATATCTCTGTGGTTATTTTTGCTAAATAAAAGTTAAATAACCCCCCCAAAAAATTCATTTGTTAATGTGCCTGATCCACCCAAGTTGAATCTGTCCCATCATGAGAAAGTCCCCCCCAAGGAGTCCCCACTGTAACTTGCTTCCCATACAACTACCTCACCCCCCGACACCTGTGTCTCGCCATTGTCCACCACCTCCTCAGACAACACTGGTAAATCCACACTGTCAGCACACGGAAACAGCAACAGGTCTTGCGAATTGGGGCAGAGAATGTTCTGGGCTAGCGCATCAGGGAAGGGGTGACTATGGGGTTCCAGGGAGTACGTGACCACATGCAATCTCCATCTAAAAAGTCATGCCACACTTGATCAATCTCATAATTTACGACTGTACCGGTTGATGCTAAATTTTTAAGTTGGGGTCCTGCGTCGTCATTCTAAATACATCCGGCTGTTGTCACCAACACACACGCTAGCCCAGGGGGCACTCCTCTGGCTCTTCCAGCGAAACCTCCTTGCCCCACCCTGCCCCCCCACCTACAGGCCCACTCTACAAACAATTTAGCCGGATAGGGGACGTATCCGAAGTTGTACTCATGTTTGTTTTTGTTCTTCTTTTATCTGCCTCCTGACCTGTGATTGGCAGAGCATGGACACGTCCCCTTAGCTGCAGTGGGAAAGACACTCCCCTGGCCAGAGCAAGCTCTTTTTCCCTTTTCCGTGTTCGAAATATCCATTAAATATAGGGTCCCAAGATACGGGACGTATACGGTATTAAACTGAAAACGATTGATACTGCACCGGCTGATGCTAGAGTATTTCCAAATGCATTCCGGCTGTTGTCACCACCACACACGCTAGCCCACGGGGCACTCCTCTGGCTCTTCCAGCGAAACCTCCTTGCCCCACCCTGCCCCCCCCCACCTACAGGCCCACTCTACAAACAATTTAGCCGGATAGGGGACGTATCCGAAGTTGTACTCATGTTTGTTTTTGTTCTTCTTTTATCTGCCTCCTGACCTGTGATAGGCAGAGCATGGACAAGTCCCCTTAGCTGCAGTGGGAAAGACACTCCCCTGGCCAGAGTAAACTCTTTTTCCCTTTTCCGTGTTCGAAATATCCATTAAATATAGGGTCCCGAGATAGGGGACGTATACGGTATTAAACTGAGAAGAATCGATACCATAAATTAAAGCAACAGTTTTCTCAAATCCATCCGGCTGTTGTCACCACCACACACGCTAGCCCAAGGGGCACTCCTCTGGCTCTTCCAGCGAAACCTCCTTCCCCCCACCTACAGTCCATTTCCATGGTGTTTCCATTATTTTCTGAGGTTTGGTCAGGGTGAGCACAATTGCCATGAGGGTAACCACCAGGCTGTTGCAGGAGAATTTGGGGTAATGGTGGGATTAGGCAGCCTCAGAGGCATCCATGCATGCTGCCCCTGCTGTTTCCTGTCCATTTCCGTGGTGTCTCCATACTATTTACCCGGATAGGGGACGTATTAGATATTGTACTGATTCTGAATTGCCTCCTGCGATAGACGGGAATCGAACCCAGATCAACTGCTTGGGAAGTAGCTATGCTCACCACTATACCACCAGCAGGCACAGCAACTGATAAGAACAGATACTAAACTTGATGTAAGCTGCAGTGCCAGCATGAGCAGTGGTGTCACCTGCAGGCGGTGACGGACCTTCGTTGCACCTATGTTGGTGCTTCCCTAACATGTGAAGGGTATTTGCCTGGCTTTTCTTGGTCAGGGTGAGCACAATTGCCATGAGGGTAACCACCAGGCTGTTGCAGGAGAATTTGGGGTAATGGTGGGATTAGGCAGCCTCAGAGGCATCCATGCATGCTGCCCCTGCTGTTTCCTGTCCATTTCCGTGGTGTTTCCATAATTTTCTGAGGTTTCCAGGTTTTCACCCAGCCTTCCCTAGGCAGAGCCTTGGTCCCCCGCAAAAATGCTCGAGTCTCCCATTGACTTCAATGGGGTTCGTTATTCGAAACGAGCACCCGAGCATCGGGAAAAGTTCTTCTCGAATAACGAGCACCCGAGCATTTTAGTGCTCGCTCATCTTTAATTATAATGTTATGTATTATTTTATGTATTAGGTCATCGTTACCAGTAAGGGTGTGGATGGCAAGGGTTAACCAGGAACAGGGCTAACCACCCTGTTGCTCCCCTCTTGGTAGGAATGGTCATGCTTCTTACCATGAGGAAGAGGTGGTTCCTGAGTAACCAGAGACAGAGAGGAAGTACAAGCCTGAGTTCCAGCTCCTAATTAGGGCCCCACAGTCCCCAGAGATCAACCCAATTGAGCTGAAGAAAAAGTTGCATTCCTACCCAAGTGATTCAACCAGTATGCACCAACATTGAGAACTTCTAGAAGAGACCTGGGAACAGATGTCAGTCAAGACATACTTGAATCTGATAGAGAGCATGCTCAGAATGATCCAGGCAGTGTTGAAAGCCAAATACTAACAATATAAAAATTTAAATGTACAATTTTAGGAGCAAAACAATGCAGTTACACGACAAGAATCTGTATAACTAATCATATGATAAATAGCTGCAAGTCCAATTTATGTATGAAATAGCCAAGATGGTTTTCTATAAAACGATATTAGTCTCAGGTTCAAATCTGTAGTGGATGGTGAGATTTGAAGCCTGAAATTTAAAAGTTCAAACAAATTGTTACTCTTTTGCTTATCAGAGACTTATAGGCCATACATGCTCCTCTAGAATATTGGGGAGAAAAGGATGCAAAAGAGCTCTTAACAAGCTCCGCCTCTGATGCCACCAGATGTAAGGCAGCTATCCTATAAGTCAACGTTTAACCATTTAAATAAGCCTTGAGGCATGACTTGGATATTATATAAGCCAGTACCTCATCTGCAGGCAGTTGTTTTGGAGTGATTACCCCTCATTAGTGCAGAGTGGAAAGTACTGGCTTAAATGGGTGAGAGGCCTAAGTCAGAATTTGGGGATTTGGGGGGTACTTTGTCAAGAGAGTGCAATAGTCTGTGTGAGGAGACTTATAGGCCATACATACTCCTCTGGAATTCTGGTAAAAAAGTGATGCAAATGAGCACTTAAAAAGCTTTGTTTCTAATGCCACCAGCTATACAGTAAGTCTCCTCATAACGATTAAGGTGTTCTCTCCCCAAGGAGAGATAGTACCCCCCAAACCCTAACTCAGGCCTTTCACCCAGTTAAGTTGGTACTCTCTGCTCTGCACTGATGAAGGGCAATCACCCTGAAACAGCTGTCTGCAGATGAGGTGCTGGCTTACCTAATATCTGAGTCATGCCTCAAAACCTATTTAAAGGGTCAAACATTGACTTATAAGATAGCTGTTTTACATCTGGTGGCATCAGAGGCAGAAATTTTTAAAAGCTCATTTGCATTCCTTTCTTTTTCTATTACGGAATTATTTTATATTATACTATTGCTCAGTTAATCAGGATACAGACTGAACCATCATTTTTTCACCCCAAACGGATTCTGAAAAATGTTCTTTTCAGAGAACTTCTGAGCAGATGTTTTCTACTTCTGAAGCCCATATATCTTTTTCTTCTATCTTCTGTCGTCTATCATGTGTCATAAAAAGGGACATTGCAGCCTGAAATCATCATTACACCGAGCTCTTAACACTCGGGCTGGATCAATTTGTAAGCTAAAGACGTAGCATAGCTCAGTCTGTTCTTCTTCCTCCTGCGCAGTGCCACATGGAGGGAAAAGTAGGAGAAAAACACGTTAAATATAGACCAAAGCAAAAGTCTTATCTCTGTTAAGTGCACAGGTTAGTGTGATCTACTTTTCCGAGGAGAGGCTGAATGTAGTGTTCCTTTATCAAAGGTTTAGTCATAGGAAGTCCAGAAAAATGTCATGATCACTACTTTACTACCAGCGAGATAACATTTTTAGCATTACTCACCTCACTAATTCCTTGGCGCTGCTGTTCTGTCACTTACTAGGTCCCAGTGTTCTCCAAAGCCTGAAAATGGTTCATTCAACTAAATCTCCTGCCATTTCTTTTGTGTCAAATCCGGATCAGGAAACGAGGACTGGTGAAGATCTAGTAAGCATCGGAACTGTAACGACAGTGGACTGGGGAGGTGAGTAATGCTTTTTTTTTTCTTTTTTTACAAGATTCTGCTCCTTATTTAAAAAATTTAATTTTTTCACCGGGAACCACTTTTATTTGTAATTCAGCATATGCATTATACAAAAAAATATTGAAAATGTATTTTATCTTGGTTTATATAGTGCCACCAACATATTCCATAGTGCTAAGGAGGGAGTCATCATTAAAAATCAGTGCTTGTTCCCAATGGACTGATATCCCTAATATATCTAAAAGAGATAAGCACATTTCCCAAAATTTGTTTTGGGTTTGATTTGGTTGAATTGGCCATCAGAAATTGCCCCAATTGTCCTGAAAAGTCATGTATGATACTCTGAGTTCTTCTAGAAGTGTATCAAGATCTTTGATGCCAAGACAGCATTAGTAAAATCAGAGTAACAGCGGCATATAAGGCTATGGTTAAATGAATGGTAGCCTGTGGTGACAAACAACCTCTCTTATAACACACTGCACTGTTGAATTATTTTCTTATTAAAAAATTGTCCGAAAATGAAGACTTTCTCATGGTTGATGACTCTTCTGTTTCTTCTGATCTGCAAAATGTTGGCCTTCGTTTTGAGTGCATTGTGTTGGATAAATTACAAAAGTTTGCAGAAATTAAAATTTTGATGAAATTCATAACAAATCTGATTTGTGCAGAATCAATTTTTTCATCTCTAAGTAATATTCCAGTCACAATGACACACATATTAAAGAGATTGTGTCACAAAACATATTCGACATTTTTAAACCAGCTCCTGGATCTGAAAAATTTTGTAATTACGTGTCATTAAAACTTTTGTATAGCCAGTGACCAATTCAATAAAATGTGTCTGTATAGAGCCACCTGCTGTTTGTTCTTTTCGTTATTTTTTTTGTCCATCTCCCTGAGCTGGTCAAACGTGCTCAGTTTTAGGCCTCATGCACATAACCATAGGAGGCCTGTGTCCGTATTGAATGCGTCCGCAATCCAGGAGATATGGTGCGGTGCAGAGTGGAGTGTCTCCGTGGGTTTTCTGTCTGTCTGTGCCTTCACACCGCAAAAAAGTAGTGCATGATGTGGCAGCTACAGGGAGAGAGGTCCAGCAGAAAGGATACACCCTGAACTTCCAGACTGAAGATAATCTAGCAGACCAACTGGAGCAGTGAATGTGGAGATTTCTGGATCCACGTGAGGTACAGGGCTGGTTCTAGTTTTGTTAGAAAGAGATTGTCATGTACTATGTGATTTCTGATTTTCATTTTTTACATCAATCAAAGTATAACACCTGTGAAGACAATTTCTGTGTAGACCAATAGTGGAAGCAGGAAACCAGGAGAATGTAGAAAATCTGTTTAGGTTTTGCTCAGACTCAGACTTGGAACTCTTAAATACCATATAACTTAAAGCTACTGGCCTCCAGCAAAAAATCAGTAGCAACGCCTCCCGTCCACCATAAAGCTTGTGTCTGAACAGAAGACTATATGGGTGTCAGTCTAGAAGCCGGTATAGTGCCCTGGAGCAGGGATACTTTAAGTCTGGACATTTGCAGACATTTGCCCCTGTTTCCCCTTTGCAAAGTCATCAACTCCTTTCTTTATTTCACTTTAAAGGGTTAACTTGCATTGACTTATACTGGTAAATACTGTGTAACTACATTTTATATGTATGTTGTGATATATATCCTGTTCATTTGCACTGTTTGCATGGCACTGAGGAAAGGGTTAATGAGGTGGGGGAAAAAGCCTTGTTAACTACTAAGCCCATGTTTAATCCTGTTCACAACATTTAAGAGCCTGCACCCTAGGGGAAGATTGGGCCACCCCCTAGAGCTGGACTATCTCAAAACCTATGTACATAATTGGTGCCTATTGCACAAATGATATTTCTTAAGTAGTCCTGACTGTGTCAGGGATGCCACAGTTAAAGTAGGGGAGAGTGTAGTGCACGGCACTGTAGAAAGGGTTAACGAACACTGATAGACTTTTGGGACTTTTTAGATAATAATGAGAAGCTAGCAATTTCTCACAGCCACCATAGGATTTAAAGAAAAGCATGTTTTGGAGGGAAAAAGCCAGATACCACCAAAACCAGACAGACCGACCTTTTGAATGTCCTGTTTAACTATGTTATTATGTCTGAAAACTTGTCTTTGTCTGGAAAAACTGCTGTGCCATTGCCATTGAGTATCATTGAAGCTCTAATTTTAGTTACATAGTTAATACAGTTGAAAAAAGACCATCAAGTTCAGAAAAGGTGGGGACGCAAATCCTAGTAGGAAGTGATATACAGATCTCTACACATTTTCAAAGCCATTAATGTCATTTACTTTTAATAATTCATCTAAACCCTTCTTAAAACTGTCCACTGTTCCTGCTGTGACCACGTTCTGACGAAGTCTATTTCACAGATTCATAGTTCTTACAGTAAAGAAGCTTTGACGCTTTTGGAGCCTTTCCAAAGAAGTTTTTCTTCTCCAGTCGGAGGCAGTGTCCCCTTATCTTTTGAGGGGATTTTACATGGAACAGTTTTTCATTGTATTTTCTGTATGGTCCATTTATATATTTGTATAGGTAAATCATGTCCCCCCCTTAGATGTCTCTTCTCAAGACTAAATAAATTCAAGTCTTTTAATCTTTCTTCATAACTAAGATCTTCCATGCCCCTTATCAGTTTAGTTGCTCTCCTCTGTACTTTTTCAAGCTGCAGTGCATCCTTTCTATGGACTGGTGCCCAGAACTGAACTGCATATTCCAGATGAGGCCGCACAAACACTTAGTAAAGTGGTAATGGTACATCCCTGCCCCGTGAATCCATGCCTCGTTTAATACATGACAATATCCTGGTGGCCTTAGAAGCAGCTAATTGACAATGTATGCTGTTATTTAATCTACCATCTACAAGAACACTAAAATCCTTCGCTATAAGTGACTCTCCCAGTGTTACCTCCCCTAGGACATATGATGCACAGACATTATTCCTACCAAGTGATGCATAACTTTACAATTATCAACATTGAACCTCATTTTCCAAGTTGATGCCCAATCACTCAGAGTGTTCAAGTCAACTTGTATTTTATGGACATCTTCATTGTACTGCACCGTACTACATAGCCCAGTGTCATCTGCAAAAATAGAAATGGTGCTATTAATCCCGTCCTCGATATCATTAATAAATAAATTAAATAATAGAGGACCCAGCACTGAACCTTGGGGTACACCACTTATAACCCAAGACCATTCTGCATAGGAATCATTGACCACAACTCTCGGGACACTGTCCTTCAACCAGTTTTCAATCCAATTACAAACTATACTTTCCAAGCCTATAGACCTTACGTTACTTATTAAACGTCTATGAGAGACAGTATCAAAAGCCTTTGCAAAATCCAAAAATACTACATCCACAGCCACCCCTCTGTCCAGGCCGCCACTCACCTCCTCATAAAAACAAATCCGGTTAGTCTGACAACTTTTGTCCTATGTTGGTTATCACTTATACTATTATTTACAGTCACATACTGTCATGCTCTGGTGTGGAAGGTATAGCCACACCAAGCGTACGAGGGAAGGGAACAGACCAAAACCAGGGAAACGGTCACCTCCTGCAGGAATCCCTGAAACTAGGCCTTGGCTGACTACCAGTATGAACAGGCCTTAGTTGTAGGAAAGTTCATACACAGGAACCTAATAACAAACTGACCCTGTATAACCCTGCAGCTAGTGACAGGAGAAAGAGTAAACCCGTTCCTCCAAAAGGACGGACGAACAGGAAACTCCAGAAGGCAAAACCAAAACAGGGAAAAGAAGGATAAACACAATAGGGAAAATGAAACTTATCTTAATGCAGATATTGCAGCAACCGGATCTCAGCCGAGATCCACACCAAACACAACAATGTCAGCAGAAAGTATAAACCGCAAGGAATACTCGGAGAGGAAGGGATAAATAGGGGAAAGATAATTACCACACCCACAACAGCTGAGGGGAAGGGGTGTGGTAAACAGCAACCAAACCAAGAGGAAAACATGTCAAATTATGTCACTTTTGAAAGTCTAGCCGAATGCCTGCAACCTGACACAAGTACGTTCGTGACATTACCCCCTCCCCCTTTTACGGGTGGGGTGACCTCCGGGCACCCAGGACCAACTTTATCAGGATGAGACCCGTGAAAGGCTTTCACCAAACGACTGGCATTCACGTCAGATGCCGGTACCCATGTCCTCTCCTCTTGTCCATAACCCTTCCAATGAACAAGATATTGAAGAGTCCTACAGAGAACTCGAGAATCAATTATCTTGACAATCTGGAATTCCAAATTACCATCCACCAAGACAGGCACGGGTGGCAAGGGAGATGGCTCCAGAGGTTCAACATATCTCTTCAACAAAGATCTGTGAAACACATTATGGATTTTCAGAGCCTGAGGAAGTTCAAGACGAAATGCTACAGGATTAATTATGGCCATGATCTTATATGGGCCAATAAATCTTGGACCCAACTTCCAAGAAGGAACTTTCAACTTATTGTTCCTAGTAGACAGCCACTCAGAATCACCCACACTTAGGTCCGGACCATTCATACGTTTCCTGTCAGCCACACGTTTGTACTTGTTAGCCATATTTATCAAGTTATTTTCAATTTTCCGCCATATAGATGACAATGATGACGAAAAACGTTCTTCCTCAGGAATACCAGAAGTATCAGAACTAGAAAATGTGCCAAACTGCGGGTGAAACCCATATTCACCAAAAAATGGTGACTTACCAGTGGAGTCCTGTCTGCGATTATTTATGGCAAACTCTGCCAGAGACAAAAACGAGGACCACTCCTCCTGGTTCTCAGAGACAAAGCATCTCAAGTAAGTCTCCAGACTCTGATTGGTACGCTCAGTCTGTCCATTTGTCTGGGGGTGAAAGGCAGAGGAAAAAGACAGTTGTACCCCAAGCCGAGTACAGAATGCCTTCCAGAATCTGGACACAAACTGAGTCCCACGATCAGAGACCACATCAGTGGGAATGCCATGAACTTTCACAATGTTGTCAACAAACACTTGTGCAAGAGTTTTAGCATTGGGGAGTCCAGGTAATGCAATAAAGTGCGCCATTTTACTAAAACGATCTACAACCACCAGAATAACTGTCAAATTATGTCACTTTTGAAAGTCTAGCCGAACGCCTGCAACCTGACACAAGTACGTTCGTGACACATACTCCTGTATATAGTCACTTAAGAGTCCTTCAAACAGTGAAACTTAGCGGTCTATAATTACCTGTGGACGACCTACATCCTTTTTTTAATATGGGCACCACATTTGCCTTGCGCCAATCACTTGGCACTGTACCAGTATCTAGAGAATCTTAAAATAATTAAAAATTATTAACAGGGGCACATCAATGACTGAACTGAGCTCTTTAAGAACTCTTGGGTGTAATCCATCTGGACCTGGAGTCTTCTTCACATTTACCTTATTTAACTTATCTTGGACCATATCCACAGTTAGCCAATTGAGTATATTACTGGGTGTACTAACAGCCCAAGCACCACAGACATCAGCTCCTTTCTCTTCTTTTGTATATACAGAACTAAAAAACCCATTTAGTAACTCAGCATGTTCCTTATCTTCAGTGACTAACATCCTTTGCTATTATTTAGGGGACTTACCTGCTCAGACTTTGTTTTTTAGCATTTCTATATTTAAAGATTTTTGGGGGATTTGTTTTGCTCTCTTTTGCCACCTGCTGTTAGTTTTGTATTTTTGCAAATTTTATCTCCTTTTCACAGATTTTGTTAAGCCCTTTGCAAACTGCAAAGGCTATATCTGACCCCTCAGATTTGGACATTTTTTAATGTTTTTTTGTCTTTTATTGCACTTTTTACAGTAGCTTTAAGCCATGGGGGGTTTAATTTTAGCCATTTATACTTGCTACCCTAAAGGAATACTTTTTTTAGTGTAATTACTCAATGTGGATTTAACCCTTTCAGTACCGGAGGTTTTTTCGGTTATGCGTTTTCGTTTTGCGCTAACAGCCATAACTGTTTTATTTTTCTGTTCACATAGCTGTATGAGGGCTTGTATTTTGCGGGACAAGTTGTACTTTCCAACGCCACCATTTAATATTGCATATGGTGTAGTGGGAAGCGGGAAAGAAATTCCAAATCGGGTGAAATTGCAAAATTGCAAAATAAAATAATTATAAAGTTGGCCTTTTTTTTGTCATATCTTGACCGTTCTGGGGTGTGTATGACTTTTTGATCACTTTTTATTTAATTTTTCTTTAGAAAAAAAAGCGACAAAAAACAACGAATCGCCATTTGGACGCTTTTTTCACACAATTCGCCGTATTGGAATTTTTTTTTTATATTTTAAAAGTACGGGCCATTTCAGTCACGGTGATACCCATGATGTCTATATTTATTGTTATTTAGGTATTTATTTTTTAATTATACGGAAAGGGGCGTGATTTGAACTTTTATATTTTTTTATTTTTTACATTTTTTTACATTTTTTAAATTTTTTTTGATTATTTTAAAGCCAAATATGAGCAAATAGATTGTGTTTTTTATGAGCAATGAGGGTCTTTTATTTTTGACTTAATGACCGAATTTGCTCATTTCTTATCCTGGCCTGCCATCTAGTGGCCAGAATAAGAATTGCAATTTGAAAGCTGTAAACCTCATCAGCGAGGTTTACAGCTTTCAGATCGTGTACAGACACCCCGATTGGCCACACGGGGTGTCTGTACACCACGCTTCCGGGTCTAGACGCAACTAGATGCCGTGATCACGTGTGATCACGGCATCTAAAGGCCTAGGAAGACGCCGCCGATGGCGGTAAGTACCCACAAGTCTCTGCTGTTAGAAACAGCAGAGACTTGCCGGCCATGACGCCCGCCGCATGTGGTACTGTAAGGGTTAAAGCTCTCCCGTTTATCCTCAGTATTATTATGTGACAGTATCTGCTCCCAGTCTATGCCCTGAAATGCTGCCCTCAACTCAGGGAAATTAGCCTTTTTAATGCAAGTACATGAGAGAGGGGAGTTGTAACATTGTATTTGTTTGTGCTGAGTTTCTCCACTGCATCCCTCCCACTAGAAGGTTCTATTTCAGCTAGAAACTGTGTATAAGGAGAGCAGTATTAGCCTCTAGTGTTGTACAGATAGGAAAAAGTGTTTAGAAGAGGAGACTCTGCCAGACTACTTGAGTGATCAGAAAAAAAAATGCAGAGATGAGGTTAGTCTGCTACAGACCCTGAATCACCAGCTGTTCAGCAGGGTACCAGCGTTCTAAGAGAGAAGGACAGCTAGTTCAGGCCTTTCCTCAGCATCCCAACCCTTCTATTGCCAGGAAGGAGACTGGAAAAGCCAGCCCTATGCCTCTCCTGTATTGTTTTGCACCTAAATTCCTCCAGTAAAGAAGTACACTGGTTTACTGCAGACCCTGACTTTCTGGACTTTTTTGCCATTAGGGTACACCACGCCTTACCATCCCTTCTGGAGAGCACCAACACATGGTGACCCCTCTACAGTGTCCGAGGGGATACAGCATATCGCTGGGGCCACTCCAAACCCGACCACTGCAATTTGATATCACCTACAGAATACTTTCCAGCGAGAGAAGAGAAACCCATCATGGATACATTTTTGACATGATACAAAAAGAGGTACAGGGCATGAAACAAGGCCGTCATACTGACAGAGGTGCTTGTTATTCTACAGATAGACCAAGATATGGTTGTAATGGCAGCCCTAGGAATTATGGTTGATTACCCACTGACCAATTTGATGCCAATGGTCGACTGATATGTCATAAGTGTCAACAACTTGGTCTTGGTGAGCATGAATGCACGCAGTTAAACTAGCGTCCCTTGGGGAAATGGAGCAACCCTCAGGGGGAGACTGTTTGGGTCTAAACTTTTCCGCATACATTTATGAATGTCCTATAATTCCTATGAAAATTGATGGTGTGTGATGCCTTGCTTTAGTAGACACTGGGTCACAGGTGGCTACTATGGTACTGCCAATCTATCAGCAGCATTAGGAGCTACACCAGCTTATCTATCATACTCAGAGTAAGGTAAATGTTATTGCCAACAATAGCCAGCACATAGCAACCTATACTGGGAGCCCACTATGAAAATTGATACCACTGAATTAATAGTTGTACAAGTGCATGATGAAGGTTTCCCCCTGTGATATTGGGGATGAATATAGTATTTTGCAAAATTCTGTGGAATTGATGTGTATACTTCAGTAAGAATTAGTTTTCCTGTCCGCATAGTGTTAACACATACTCTGAGGACACTCAGAGGCAATGAAAATTTCAGTGAACACAAGGGTGACACTGGAATTCTAAAAACCCATATGGTTTAAACCTCACTCTGAGACATTACTTTGGTGTAAGCAGGCTTTCAAGGCTCTTGTGGAACCTATACTGGATGGGGGCAAGGAATACTTCCTCACTGCCCTCAGTCTAGATACTGTAAAGCATGGCAGGGTGCTAGTCCGCATGCTAAACATTATCAGCCTATTCAGCGGTGACCAGTGATGACCATTTCTATGACCACGCTAAAGTCTGCCAACTTCCAACTTGATGACAACAGCAATAACCACTGATAAACAGCATTGACCAGCCACTTGCGTTCTGTCCACTTGCATCCCACATGTTCCACAGAACCAGCTACTAGGATGCATCATCAGTTGTCCGGCAGAATACAGCATCATCAGCCCACCATTCAGAAGTGGAAAAAACCAAGCCTTGTTGTTGACTACTTAGCCCATGCTTAATCCTGTTTGTAATATTTAAGAGCCTGTACCCTAGGGGAAGATTGAGGGCCCCCCCAGAGCTGAACTATCTCAAACCCTATGTACATAGTTGGTGCGTGTTGCACAAATCCTCTTTCTTAAGTATTCCTTACTGTTTTGGGGATGCCACAGTTAAAGTAGGGGAGAGTGTAGTGTATGGCACCGTTGAAAGGGTTAACAAACACTAAGAGACTTTTGGGACTTTCTAGCTAAAAATGACAAACTGGTATTTTTCCACAGCTACCATAATGTTTAAAGAGGAGAATGTTAAAGAGGCAAAGTGCCAAACTTATTTACAACCAAAACCAGACAGACTGATGCTTTGGATGTCTTGTTTAGCTATGTTGCTATGTATGATAACTAGTGATGAGCGAGCATGTTTGGCCGAGCATGCCTACGCTCGGGTCCGCTCGGTGTTCGGCCGAACACCGAGTGTACTCGAGCGCAATGCTCAAGTCCCCTCCCCACACCAAGACGGATCCGTCATGACCACAATGCAAGTCAATTGGGACGGATGCGTTTGGTGTGACACAATAGTAAACGGATCCGTCCTCATTGACTTGCATTGGGGTCATGACTAGTGTTGAGTGAGCACCTCTGTGTTCGTATGCTCGGGTGCTCTGGCCAAGCACTAGGGGTTGCTTGAGTGCTCGGCCGAGCACCCGAGCATAATGTTAGTCAAAGGGTCAAGCTCGGAAGAGAGGAGGGTGTCTGGTTTATAGAAAAAGGTCAGAATCGCGACTTCTCCTCTTTTACTCCTTTCACTCGTAAAAGTATGCTAATTAACTGAATTTGTACACATTAGCGCACAATGCGTATGCATTAGCGCACAATGCGTACGCATTAGCATACAAATTCGTACGCATTAGCATACAAATTCGTACGCATTAGCATACAAATTCATACGCATTAGCGTACAAATCAACATTACAGACTCGAGCATTGCGCTTGAATACACTCGGCCGAGCTCGGCCGAGCATGATCGCTCAACACTAGTCATGACGGATCCGTCATGAACTCTATTGACTTTCAATGGAGTTCATGACGGATCCGTCACCTATCACGTTTTTTTTTTTCATTGAAGAATTCAAGGTATAATTTTTTTCATTCTGCACCAGCAGAGGGCGCAATGTAATGAAGAGGATCCGCTGCTGAGGAGAAGAAGCCTGAGGAGAAAGAGGTAAGTGGTTTGTGTTTGTTTGTTTTCTATTTTTCAGGATCGTGAATGCAGAGGACTACGTCGGATTTGTTGGATTACGTCGGACTAGCTTTTTTATTTTTTAAATAAAATGGTCAAACAGGGGTCTGGGGGAGTATTTATTTCAATAAAATATTTTATAAGTGTGTGTGTTTTTTTTTTTCCACACTGCAGTTTTACTAATCATGGCTATCTACAGACGGCCCTGATTACTAATACTGGGCTTAGTGCTTGCCGGTATGGCCAGCACTAACCCCAACATCTATTACCTTGGCACCCACCGCCACCAGGGGTGACCGGATGACCGGACCTTCTAAATTGAGGGTCCGGTTCTGGGCCAGCGGCAGGCTGTTACTGTTAGGCTGGGAAGGGCCAATGAGTAAGGTGCTTGTGAGGTGCAAATAAACAAGCTTTCTTTATTACTCTTGGTGGTTATGACTCAACAAAGGAAGGAGTTTTGGTGGAGGCATTGTGTCTTAAATATCAGTAGGGCATTTATAGTTGTTACCCTCAGTATAAATAAAAAGGTTGCCAAAGGTCCAATGAGCCAGTTTGCTTTTCTCTATGCCCTTTTCTGCACCATGTCATGAGTAGGTTTCCCAGACAAAATGTGACCACTAAGTCAGCACTCAAAAGAGTAAAGATAATGCAATCTCACTTTAGATTTACCACATTAGATGGTTGCACTTGTCTTCACAATTTTGGCTAGTGTAATGGGGGACGTCACAAGTTCCATGGGCCATCTCACTTTTCTCTTAGCCCTTTGTTGCACAAAGTAATTAGAGTGGTTTACAGGTCACGTTCAGTGAACACTCAGCCTATAGGGGTTAACCGCACCAATGATCAACGATAATACAGTCTCAGTAGTTGGTAGTGCTTGCCACGTGGCATTATCAGCAATCTCACTGAGGTTCCCTCTTTTATTCCACAACTCGCTCAATAGGGAACCTGAATGTGAAAGCACTTGACTACAGCTATATGCAACACGTCAGCGAACCGCATTTTTTTTTTGAGTAGTGGATGCAATGACGGGTAATGGCAACTGAACCCCAGCCCTCCCTGGTCATTGAACCCCTCAGATGCCACATTCATCGATGATCGCAGAATAGATTAAAAAATGAGAGCTTTCAGGGGTTAATCTGTGGGGGGAAAAATATCCATTTGAGCAGTTGCCACCATTTTCCTATGAGCTGAGCATAGGGAGAAATGTGACGCTCATGCACTAGGGACAGTGTTGTTGCAAACTGTTAACAGAGAGTGTAGGGCAATATTGGTGAGGGAGAGTGCAAGGAGAGCATAGAAGACTGCTGAACTACAGACCCTGCTACAGTGTATCACTGTGTACATAAATGTGCAGTGTACCAATATTAATAGTTAACCCATTTTGTTAGCTGTACAGTTACTGTTTGTCAGTATTACTGGCAGGTCTAATTTATTGCCATGTACGTACCTGTGCACTGCACCAAGATTCATAACTAATCCGTTATGTTAGCTCTAGAGTTACTGTTCGTCAGTATTACAGGCAGGTCTAATTTATCTCTGTGTACTTAACTGTGCAGTGCATCAATATTCATAGCTAAACTGGTTTAGTTAGCAACACAGTTGTCATACACTATGGTCAGCAGACAGTTACCTGGGTCCTCCAAAGGAACGGACAGTGACAAAATTGATGCTCTTCCCCAACATTGCCTGATATGTGACTCTTCCACCCGTTGGAACTCCACATTCTATATGTTAGACCACCCATATGAGCAGGGGAAGGCGGTCAATGATTTCTTATTGCCACAATTCCTGTCCTCAGAAATACCAAACCTTATCTTGTGAGACTTCAACATCCCCATAAACTGCCCCATCTCCCTGTCTGCCTCTCAGCTTCTTTCTCTAACCTCCTCTCTTGGTCTCTCTCAACTTTCTAACTCTCAGACAAATACTGTAAAGACGGTAACACACTTGACTTGGTTTTCTTCCGGCTCTACTCAATCTCCAACTTTAATAACTCACCTCTCCTGCTCTCTGACCACAACATCCTCTCCTTCACTCTCACTAATCTGCACCCATCCCAGCACACCCCTACCCATTACATGTATAGAAACCTACAGGCCATCGACCCTCATACACTTACAGACACTCTATACACATCTTTGTCCCCAATCTCTTCCCTCATCTGCCCTGATCTGGCCGTAAAACACTACAACAACACCCTAAAAATCACCCAGGACAAAGTAGCACCCTCTACCCTCAGAACCTTCAAACACAGACCAAAACAACCCTGGCTTACACCACAAACTCGCTTCCTACAGCGTTGCTCCAGAAGTGCTGAACGGCTATGGAGGAAAACTCGCACTCCAGAGAATTTCCTCCATTACAAACTCATGCTACGGACCTATAACTCTGCCCTCAACCTCGCTAAACAGACTTACTTCACTAACCTAATCTTCACACTGTCCAACAACCCAAAAAAACTCTTTGATACTTTCCACTCCCTCCTCACTCCTAAAGTTCAGGCACCCATCACAGACCTCTTTGCCGAAGACCTAGCCACCTATTTCATAGAGAAAATAGAAAACATCCAGCACAAAATCAGCTCCCAGCCCCTAAGTGTCATTGATCCCCTTCCACTCCACATCTCCTCTGGCTCACTGTCCACTTTTGACCCAGTCACAGAAGGCTCCTCTCCTCTTCTTGTCCTACTACATGTGCCTCTGACCCCATCCCCTCACACCTACTCCAGTCTTTCTCTCCGGCTGTCACCACTCACCTAACAAAAATCTTCAACCTCTCCCTCTCTTCTGGTATCTTCCCCTCATCTTTCAAACACTCTAATGTTACCCAATTAATAAAAAAAAAACATCTCTCGACCCGTCCTGCTCAACTAACTACAGACCAGTATCCAATCTTCCCTTCATCTCTAAACTCCTGGAGCGTCTGGTATACTCTCGCCTCATCCGCTTTCTCTCTGATCACTCTCTCCTTGATCCACTACAATCTCGTTTCCGCCCCCTACATTCAACAGAAACTCCCCTCACCAAAGTGACTAATGACCTGCTGACAGCAAAACGCAACGAGGACTACTCTCTGCTCATTCTCCTTGACCTCTCTGCCGCTTCTGACACTGTAGACCACTATTTCCTACTTGCCATGCTCCAATCTATCGGCCTAAAGGACACTGCCCTCTACTGGTTTTCTTCCTATCTCTCTGGTCGCTCCTTCAGTGTATCATTTGCTGGCTCCACTTCTTCTCCTCACTCTCTTGCTGTTGGGGTTCCTCGGGGTTCAGTCCTAGGCCCTCTCCTCTTCTCTCTATACACAGCCCCAATTGGACAGATCATAAGCAGATTTGGTTTCCAGTACAATCTCTATGCTGATGACACACAACTGTACACGTCATCCCCTGACATCACCCCGGCTGTATTACAGAACACCAGTGACTGTCCGCTGTCTCTAATATCATGTCCTCTCTCTATATGAAACTAAATCTTTCAAAAATCTTACCCAAAACTGATATCTCCCTTTCAGTGTGTGACACCATCATCACGCCCAGGCAGCACGCCTGCTGTCTCAGGGTGACTTTTGACACTGATCTTTCCTTCACCCCCTATATTCAATCTCTCGCCTGCTCATGTCGCCTGCACCTCAAAAACATCTCTAGAATCCGTACCTTTCTCACTATGGAAACAACAAAAACTCTCATTGTTGCCCTGATCCATTCTCGTCTAGATTACTGTAACTCACTATTAATTGGCCTCCCCCTCACCAGACTCTCCCCACTCCAATCTATCCTTAATGCAGCAGCTAGGGTCACCTATCTAACCGCTACTCTGATGCCTTCACCCTGTGCCAGTCACTGCACTGGTTGCTAGAGATGAGCGAGCATACTCGTCCGAGCTTGGTGCTCGTTCGAGTATTAGGGTACTCATAAGTACTCGCAGCTCGGACGAGTATCTCGCCATACTCGAGGAAATGGCAACTTCCGCATCGTGCTTTTTTGGCGCCTATAAACACAGCCAATCACAAGCCAGGAGACTCTAAAGTACACCCAGCATCACGTGGGGCCCTTACATGTCGATAGCAGGGGTTGGCTGGCCTGATCAGGTGACCCTGGAATATACTAGTGACTGGCCGCGGCGCTCGGCTCAGATGCCGTCTGGATGTCGTTAGGGATAGAGCTGCTGCCTTTCAGGGACAGTGTTAGGGCCTGAATTTAGTTCTCAGTTAGGCAGGAATCACCCACAAAGAACCCAACAGCCCTTCTAAGGGCTAGAAGAATTTTTTTTTTGTCTCCTGGCTTGGCTGGCTGGCACTAGTAGTGCAGCTATCGCCATATCTAACCCTGTTTTTTTTTTTATTGTTCTATCTCAGTGATACAAATCCATTGCACACAGCAGTGTGGAACCATTCTGTCTGTCGCAGTTTAGCACTGACTCACTCCAATCCATATATACTGTCCAGGTGACATTTTCTGTACGTCACAGAATACAACCAAGTCATTTGCTACCAATATCATCTACAGCTTGATCCAGAAAACTCTCTGTGCGACATTTGTCTGGGTCGCAGACTAAATAGCCACCGTTAACAGGGTGTCAGTCAGTCCTACCATAGTTCCTGCACGTCACGTTCCCAAAAAAACAAAATATAAAAAAAAACAATTTTTTCAGTTGTTTTAGCTCAGTGATACAAATCCATTTTACTCAGCTTTGTGTAACCTTTCTGTGTGTCACAGTTCAGCACATTCGCTCTGATCCGTATATACTGTCCAGGTGACACTTTCTGTACGTCATACAATACAACCAAGTCATTTGCTACCAATATCATCTACCACTTGATCCAGAAAATTCTCTGTGCGACATTTGTCTGGGTCGCAGACTAAATAGCCACCGTTAACAGGGTGTCAGTCAGTTCTACCATAGTTCCTGCACGTCACGTTCCCAAAAAAACAAAATTTAAAAAAAAATATAAAAAAACAAATATAAAAAAAAATATATTTTTTCAAGTTGTTTTAGCTCAGTGATACAAATCCATTTTACTCAGCTGCGTGTAACCTTTCTGTGTGTCACAGTTAAGTACACTAGCTCCCATCCGTATATACTGTTCAGGTGACACTTTCTGTACGTCACACAATACAACCAAGTCATTTGCTACCAATATCATCTACAGCTTGATCCAGAAAACTCTCTGTGCGACATTTGTCTGGGTCACAGACTAAATAGCCACCATTAAGAGGGTGTCAGTCAGTTCTACCATAGTTCCTGCACCCAAAAAAACAAAAAAACTAAATATAAAAAAAAAAAAAAAATTTTTTTCAGTTGTTTTAGCTCAGTGATACAAATCCATTTTACTCAGCTGCGTGTAACCTTTCTGTGTGTCACAGATCAGCACATTCGCTCCGATCCGTATATACTGTCCAGGTGACACTTTCTGTACGTCACAGAATACAACCAAGTCATTTGCTACCAATATCATCTACCGCTTGATCCAGAAAATTCTCTGTGCGACATTTGTCTGGGTCGCAGACTAAATAGCCACCGTTAACAGGGTGTCAGTCTGTTCTACCATAATTCCTGCACGTCACGTTCCCAAAAAAACAAAATTTAAAAAAAAATATAAAAAAAACAAATATAAAAAAAAATTATAATTTTTTCAGTTGTTTTAGCTCAGTGATACAAATCCATTTTACTCAGCTTTGTGTAACCTTTCTGTGTGTCACAGTTCAGCACATTCGCTCCGATCCGTATATACTGTCCAGGTGACACTTTCTGTACGTCACACAATACAACCAAGTCATTTGTTACCAATATCATCTACCGCTTGATCCAGAAAATTCTCGGTGCGACATTTGTCTGGGTCGCAGACTAAATAGCCACCGTTAACAGGGTGTCAGTCAGTTCTACCATAGTTCCTGCACGTTACGTTCCCAAAAAAACAAAATTTAAAAATAAATATAAAAAAACAAATATAAAAAAAATAAAAAATTTCAGTTGTTTTAGCTCAGTGATACAAATCCATTTTACTCAGCTTTGTGTAACCTTTCTGTGTGTCACAGTTCAGCACATTCGCTCCCATCCGTATATACTGTCCAGGTTACACTTTCTGTACGTCACAGAATACAACCAAGTCATTTGCTACCAATATCATCTACCGCTTGATCCAGAAAACTCTCTGTGCAACATTTGTCTGGGTCGCAGACTAAATAGCCACCGTTAACAGGGTGTCAGTCAGTTCTACCATAGTTCCTGCACGTCACGTTCCCAAAAAAACAAAATATAAAAAAAAATAATAATTTTTTCAGTTGTTTTAGCTCAGTGATACAAATCCATTTTACTCAGCTGCGTGTCACAGTTCCGCACATTCGCTCCGATCCGTATATACTGTCCAGGTGACACTTTCTGTACGTCACAGAATACAACCAAGTCATTTGCTACCAATATCATCTACCGCTTGATCCAGAAAACTCTCTGTGCGAAATTTGTCTGGGTCGCAGACTAAGTAGCCACCGTTAACAGGGTGTCAGTGAGTTCTACCATAGTTTCTGCACATCACGTTCCCAAAAAAACAAAATTTTTAAAAAAATATAAAAAAACTAGAGATGAGCGAGTAGTGTTCGATCGAGCCGGTATTCGATCGAATACTACGCTATTCGGCATACTCGATTTCAATCGAGTATAACGGCGATGGCGCACTTAGAATTCGTTTCCCCTCCCACCTTCCCTGGCGCTCTTTTTCCACCAATCAACATGCAGGGGGGGTATGACAGGCACGCTGAGCACGCTGGCAGCGCGAAAACAGCGTCTACATGGATTGGCTGGAAAAACCATGTGACCTCGAATATTAAAAACTCAGCTCTTCCTGCTCGTACGCATATGCTGCGTGAACTTAGTCAGGGACAGAGGCTGGAGAAGGGACAGACAGGTTTTAGCAGTTGGACAGGCAGGAGCGTGATTAAAAGCCCTTATCAGGGCTACTATAGTGCACTACAGTGATAGCTTTACTACAAGATACACTTTACAGAGAACGGCTGCCGTATTCAGGGATAGCTGCTGGAGTAGGGACAGAGAGAGGCATTAGTGGTGTATTAGGTGCTCTGCTACATACCAAACTATATTTGGCACTACTGTTCAGCGTTCTTTTTGGCTGAAAAACCCTGTTATATAACTAGTGTGTATATGCACCATCTGATCTGGCAGTATACGGCTGTGAATTTTATTTTTTTAAATACAGTTTATTTGGCTCTAGTGTTCTGGGTTCTGTGTGCCTGCAATACCCTTTTTGTATACCAGGTGTAAATACCCACCGTCTGTTCAGTTAGTACACGGCTGTGTACCTTGAAATATACAATATCTAGGCCATTTAATTGGCCACTGTACTGTGCGTTCTCTTGCTAAATTATTTCACATACCTGGTGTAAATACCCACCGTCTGTTCAGTTAGTACACGGCTGTGTACCTTGAAATATACAATATCTAGGCCTTTTAATAGGCCACTGTACTGTGCGTTCTCTTGCTAAATTATTTCACATACCTGGTGTAAATACCCACCGTCTGTTCAGTTACTACACGGCTGTGTACCTTGAAATATACAATATCTAGGCCTTTTAATTGGCCACTGTACTGTGCGTTCTCTTGCTAAATTATTTCACATACCTGGTGTAAATACCCACCGTCTGTTCAGTTACTATACGGCTGTGTACCTTGAAATATACAATATCTAGGCCTTTTAATAGGCCACTGTACTGTGCGTTCTCTTGCTAAATTATTTCACATACCTGGTGTAAATACCCACCGTCTGTTCAGTTACTACACGGCTGTGTACCTTGAAATATACAATATCTAGGCCTTTTAATTGGCCACTGTACTGTGCGTTCTCTTGCTAAATTATTTCACATACCTGGTGTAAATACCCACCGTCTGTTCAGTTACTACACGGCTGTGTACCTTGAAATATACAATATCTAGGCCTTTTAATAGGCCACTGTACTGTGCGTTCTCTTGCTAAATTATTTCACATACCTGGTGTAAATACCCACCGTCTGTTCAGTTACTACACGGCTGTGTACCTTGAAATATACAATATCTAGGCCTTTTAATAGGCCACTGTACTGTGCGTTCTCTTGCTAAATTATTTCACATACCTGGTGTAAATACCCACCGTCTGTTCAGTTACTACACGGCTGTGTACCTTGAAATATACAATATCTAGGCCTTTTAATTGGCCACTGTACTGTGCGTTCTCTTGCTAAATTATTTCACATACCTGGTGTAAATACCCACCGTCTGTTCAGTTACTACACGGCTGTGTACCTTGAAATATACAATATCTAGGCCTTTTAATAGGCCACTGTACTGTGCGTTCTCTTGCTAAATTATTTCACATACCTGGTGTAAATACCCACCGTCTGTTCAGTTACTACACGGCTGTGTACCTTGAAATATACAATATCTAGGCCTTTTAATAGGCCACTGTACTGTGCGTTCTCTTGCTAAATTATTTCACATACCTGGTGTAAATACCCACCGTCTGTTCAGTTACTACACGGCTGTGTACCTTGAAATATACAATATCTAGGCCTTTTAATTGGCCACTGTACTGTGCGTTCTCTTGCTAAATTATTTCACATACCTGGTGTAAATACCCACCGTCTGTTCAGTTACTACACGGCTGTGTACCTTGAAATATACAATATCTAGGCCTTTTAATTGGCCACTGTACTGTGCGTTCTCTTGCTAAATTATTTCACATACCTGGTGTAAATACCCACCGTCTGTTCAGTTACTACACGGCTGTGTACCTTGAAATATACAATATCTAGGCCTTTTAATAGGCCACTGTACTGTGCGTTCTCTTGCTAAATTATTTCACATACCTGGTGTAAATACCCACCGTCTGTTCAGTTACTACACGGCTGTGTACCTTGAAATATACAATATCTAGGCCTTTTAATAGGCCACTGTACTGTGCGTTCTCTTGCTAAATTATTTCACATACCTGGTGTAAATACCCACCGTCTGTTCAGTTACTACACGGCTGTGTACCTTGAAATATACAATATCTAGGCCTTTTAATAGGCCACTGTACTGTGCGTTCTCTTGCTAAATTATTTCACATACCTGGTGTAAATACCCACCGTCTGTTCAGTTACTACACGGCTGTGTACCTTGAAATATACAATATCTAGGCCTTTTAATAGGCCACTGTACTGTGCGTTCTCTTGCTAAATTATTTCACATACCTGGTGTAAATACCCACCGTCTGTTCAGTTACTACACGGCTGTGTACCTTGAAATATACAATATCTAGGCCATTTAATTGGCCACTGTACTGTGCGTTCTCTTGCTAAATTTTTCACATACCTGGTGTAAATACCCACCGTCTGTTCAGTTACTACACGGCTGTGTACCTTGAAATATACAATATCTAGGCCTTTTAATTGGCCACTGTACTGTGCGTTCTCTTGCTAAATTATTTCACATACCTGGTGTAAATACCCACCGTCTGTTCAGTTACTACACGGCTGTGTACCTTGAAATATACAATATCTAGGCCTTTTAATTGGCCACTGTACTGTGCGTTCTCTTGCTAAATTATTTCACATACCTGGTGTAAATACCCACCGTCTGTTCAGTTACTACACGGCTGTGTACCTTGAAATATACAATATCTAGGCCATTTAATTGGCCACTGTACTGTGCGTTCTCTTGCTAAATTATTTCACATACCTGGTGTAAATACCCACCGTCTGTTCAGTTACTACACGGCTGTGTACCTTGAAATATACAATATCTAGGCCATTTAATTGGCCACTGTACTGTGCGTTCTCTTGCTAAATTATTTCACATACCTGGTGTAAATACCCACCGTCTGTTCAGTTACTACACGGCTGTGTACCTTGAAATATACAATATCTAGGCCTTTTAATAGGCCACTGTACTGTGCGTTCTCTTGCTAAATTATTTCACATACCTGGTGTAAATACCCACCGTCTGTTCAGTTACTACACGGCTGTGTACCTTGAAATATACAATATCTAGGCCTTTTAATAGGCCACTGTACTGTGCGTTCTCTTGCTAAATTTTTTCACATACCTGGTGTAAAAACCCACCGTCTGTTCAGTTACTACACGGCTGTGTACCTTGAAATAAACAATATCTAGGCCATTTAATTGGCCACTGTACTGTGCGTTCTCTTGCTAAATTATTTCACATACCTGGTGTAAATACCCACCGTCTGTTCAGTTACTACACAGCTGTGTACCTTGAAATATACAATATCTAGGCCATTTAATTGGCCACTGTACTGTGCGTTCTCTTGCTAAATTATTTAACATACCTGGTGTAAATACCCACCGTCTGTTCAGTTAGTACACGGCTGTGTACCTTGAAATATACAATATCTAGGCCATTTAATTGGCCACTGTACTGTGCGTTCTCTTGCTAAATTATTTCACATACCTGGTGTAAATACCCACCGTCTGTTCAGTTACTACACGGCTGTGTACCTTGAAATATACAATATCTAGGCCTTTTAATAGGCCACTGTACTGTGCGTTCTCTTGCTAAATTATTTCACATACCTGGTGTAAATACCCACCGTCTGTTCAGTTACTACACGGCTGTGTACCTTGAAATATACAATATCTAGGCCTTTTAATAGGCCACTGTACTGTGCGTTCTCTTGCTAAATTTTTCACATACCTGGTGTAAATACCCACCGTCTGTTCAGTTACTACACGGCTGTGTACCTTGAAATATACAATATCTAGGCCTTTTAATTGGCCACTGTACTGTGCGTTCTCTTGCTAAATTATTTCACATACCTAATTATATACCCAAATATTGTATTTGCAACCAAAAAAAAATAAAATGCGGAGGGGGGCTAGCGGAATCGGACGTGGACGAGGACGGGGGCGCGGAAATGCTGTTGGTGGCCTTGTTGAAGCCAGTGGGGATACAATGCGTGCTGGTGAGGGTCAGCCAGGATCACACTTATCCAGAATCCCTGCCTTTATGGGACAGTTAAGCAGGGGGCGAGTTACACCGCTGTTGAGGCCTGAGCAGTTTGAACAGGTGGTGCAATGGATAGCCGATAGCGCTTCCACACAGTTGTCCACCAGCCAGTCATCCACACAGTCTCACTCTGACCCTCCTTCCTCCACACCTGGCCAACAGAGTCATCCCACCCTTGACCCCTCCCAGGAGCTCTTTTCGGGTCCTTTTTCAGATGTGCCGGAAGAATCCCAGGAGCTAGCAGAGGAATTTGTTTGTAGTGATGCCCAAACACTTGAGTTTTCGCCATCTCCTGCTGATGTGGACCCTGAACCAGCATCTGTTATCATGAGCGATGATGATGATGAGACGCAGTTGCCATCAAGGGAGGCTGTTGGAATGTCCAGTGGGCAGGAGGAGGAGCAGAGTGAGGAAGAGGAGGTGGTGGATGACGAAATGACCGACCCCACTTGGCCAGGGGTGATGTCCAGCGGGGAAAGCAGTGGAGAGGTGGTGGTCTGCGCAGCACCGAAAAAGGCAGCAAGAGGCAGAGGGATGTCCACAGGCAGAGGGATGTCCAGAGGCAGAGGGATGTCCAGAGGCAGAGGGATGTCCACAGGCAGAGGGATGTCCAGAGGCAGAGGACAGTCCAGACAGAGTAGTGAGGCCACAGCCAGCACGGCCGAAGCTGTTCCCGGCAGCGGGCAGTCGCGTGAAGCTCCCCCATCGAGGCCTCGTACTTCTGTGGTGTGGAGATTTTTTAATGTTTGTGCGGATGACAAACTGAGCGCGGTTTGCACACTCTGCCACTCAAAACTGAGTAGGGGCTCTGAGAAGAGCAATCTGACCACCTCAGGCATGCGGCGTCACTTGGAAGTCAAGCACTGGGCTGAGTGGGAGAGAGCAAACGCAATACAACCTGCGCCCGGTCCTGCTGCCACTGCCTCTTCCCCTTTGTTGTGTGCTGCCACTGCGGTCCAGACCTCCAGCCAGGACACCTCCACATCTGCCTCTGCCTCGGCTACTTTGGGGCCTTCTCCTTCAGCCTCCCCTTCCCCCGCCTCTTCGCCTGCACCTTCACACTCCTCGTCCCATCAACTGTCCATCTCGCAGGCGTTCGACCGCAGGCGGAAGTACGCCTCGAGTCACCCCCAAGCCCAAGCCTTAAACTGCCACATCTCCAAACTGCTGGCCCTGGAGATGTTGCCGTTTAGGCTTGTGGAGACGCAGGCCTTCCGCGACCTGATGGCGGCTGCCGCACCTCGCTATTCCGTCCCTAGCCGCCACTACTTTTCCCGGAGTGCCGTCCCCGCCCTGCACCAGCACGTGTCGCGTAACATCAGGCGGGCCCTGAGGTACGCAGTCAGCGCAAAGGTCCACTTGACCACCGACTCGTGGACAAGCGCTTGCGGCCAGGGACGCTACATCTCTTTGACGGCACACTGGGTGAATGTAGTGGAAGCGGGGACGGGGTCGCAAACAGAGACGGCCTACCTACCACCCCCGCCCAAGATTGCCAGCATGGGTTCTGATAAACCCCCCTCCTCCTCCTCCTCCTCCTCCTGTGCCTTAACATCTCCCTCAGCCGCTAGCTGGAAGCGTTGCAGCACTGGCGCGGGGAGACGTCAGCAGGCGGTGCTAAAGCTCATCAGCTTGGGCGACAGGAAGCACAGCGCCCCAGAGGTGAGGGACGCCATATTGCAGCAGACGGAGATGTGGCTGTCGCCGCTGCAGCTAGGACCAGGCATGGTCGTGTGCGATAACGGCCGTAACCTGGTGGCGGCTCTGGAGCTTGCCGAACTCAATCACGTACCATGCCTGGCCCACGTTTTTAATCTGGTAGTCCAAAAATTTCTAAAGACTTACCCCAACCTGGCAGAGCTACTGGTGAAAGTGCGGCGCTTGTGCGCTCACTTTCGTAAGTCAACTGTAGCTGCTGCTAGCTTAAAAAAACTCCAGCAACGCCTCCATTTGCCTGAACATCGGCTGTTGTGCGACCTGCTGACTCGCTGGAATTCCACCTATTCCATGTTGGCCAGGGTGTGTGAGCAGCAGAGAGCATTGATGGAGTACCAGATTATGAATCCACGCGTGCCTCCAACTCAGCTCCCTCAGTTTGCCAACCACGAGTGGCCATGGATGGCAGACATATGCGATGTACTGCGTATCTTTGAGGAGTCCACCAAGAAGGTCAGCAGCGAGGACGCTATAGTGAGCGTAACCATCCCGCTCCTAGGCGTCCTTAAGAATCGCTCATCGCAATAAGGGAGAACGCATTGCACGCAGAGGAGACGGGGGTAGGAGGAGACGCAACGGAGCTACACAGTCAGACCACACTTTTGTCTGCTTCACGGTGGCAGTTGCAGGAGGAGGAGGATGAGGAGGAGGACGACGTGGAGGTGGCTGTGGAAGAGGAGGAGGATGCTGGCGGCGACGGTAGCAGTCAGGCTGTGTGCGTCCCATTGGTTCAGCGCGGATGGGGCGGAGAGGAGGCGGAAGAGGAAGAGGAGGAATGGCAAGTGATCCTTCTGGTGGGGGCAGTGAGGTCATGCCTATTCAGAGTCTGGCACACATGGCTGACTTCATGCTGGGCTGCTTTTCCCGGGACACACGTGTTGTCCGGATAGGAGAACAAACTGTACTGG
>ONZH01020040.1:0-33183 GCA_900303285.1 Rhinella marina | reverse complement strand
ACTCGTGGACAAGCGCTTGCGGCCAGGGACGATACATCTCTTTGACGGCACACTGGGTGAATGTAGTGGAAGCGGGGACGGGGTCGCAAACAGAGACGGCCTACCTACCACCCCCGCCCAAGATTGCCAGCATGGGTTCTGATAAACCCCCCTCCTCCTCCTCCTCCTCCTCCTCCTCCTCTGCCTTAACATCGCCCTCAGCCGCTAGCTGGAAGCGTTGCAGCACTGGCGCGGGGAGACGTCAGCAGGCGGTGCTTAAGCTCATCAGCTTGGGCGACAGGAAGCACAGCGCCCCAGAGGTGAGGGACGCCATATTGCAGCAGACGGAGATGTGGCTGTCGCCGCTGCAGCTAGGACCAGGCATGGTCGTGTGCGATAACGGCCGTAACCTGGTGGCGGCTCTGGAGCTTGCCGAACTCAATCACGTACCATGCCTGGCCCACGTTTTTAATCTGGTAGTCCAAAAATTTCTAAAGACTTACCCCAACCTGGCAGAGCTACTGGTGAAAGTGCGGCGCTTGTGCGCTCACTTTCGGAAGTCAACTGTAGCTGCTGCTAGCTTAAAAAAACTCCAGCAACGCCTCCATTTGCCTGAACATCGGCTGTTGTGCGACCTGCCGACTCGCTGGAATTCCACCTATTCCATGTTGGCCAGGGTGTGTGAGCAGCAGAGAGCATTGATGGAGTACCAGATTATGAATCCACGCGTGCCTCCAACTCAGCTCCCTCAGTTTGCCAACCACGAGTGGCCATGGATGGCAGACATATGCGATGTACTGCGTATCTTTGAGGAGTCCACCAAGAAGGTCAGCAGCGAGGACGCTATAGTGAGCGTAACCATCCCGCTCCTAGGCGTCCTTAAAGAATCGCTCATCGCAATAAGGGAGAACGCATTGCACGCAGAGGAGACGGGGGTAGGAGGAGACGCAACGGAGCTACACAGTCAGACCACACTTTTGTCTGCTTCACGGTGGCAGTTGCAGGAGGAGGAGGAGGATGAGGAGGAGGAGGACGACGTGGAGGTGGCTGTGGAAGAGGAGGAGGATGCTGGCGGCGAGGGTAGCAGTCAGGCTGTGTGCGTCCCATTGGTTCAGCGCGGATGGGGCGGAGAGGAGGCGGAAGAGGAAGAGGAGGAAATGGCAAGTGATCCTTCTGGTGGGGGCAGTGAGGTCATGCCTATTCAGAGTCTGGCACACATGGCTGACTTCATGCTGGGCTGCTTTTCCCGGGACACACGTGTTGTCCGGATAGTGGAGAACAAAACTGTACTGGGTCTTCGCACTCCTGGACCCCCGGTATAAAGATAACGTCTCCTCTTTTTATTCCGGTAGAGGAGAGGACGAATCGATTGCTGGAATACCAGAGGGAACTCGTGCAGAACATGATGGAGATTTTCCCACCCACCATCGCTGGCGACAGAGAGGAGAGGGTCTCCCAGAGTCCCACAACATCGATCAGGCCCACAGCCACCAGGGGAACACTCTCCAAGGTGTGGGACACGTTCATGGCACCCCCTCGTGCAACTTCCATCACTGCGGGGCCGCTATCAGCAGGAGGGACAAGTATCGGCGGATGTTGCGGGAGTACCTGGCAGACCGTACCCCTGTCCTCC
The DNA here is from genome assembly GCA_900303285.1 of Rhinella marina. NCBI lineage: Eukaryota > Metazoa > Chordata > Amphibia > Anura > Bufonidae > Rhinella > Rhinella marina. The sequence continues at coordinate 31,571 of ONZH01020040.1, read as the reverse complement.
CCGATCCCTCGGCGTCCTACACTTACTGGGTCTCCAAGTTGGACACGTGGCTGGAAACTGTCCCTGTACGCCTTGGAGGTGCTTGCCTGCCCTGCCGCCAGCGTGCTATCAGAAAGGGTGTTCAGCGCAGCCGGGGGCATTATAACCGATAAGCGCAGCCGCCTGTCAACCGACAGTGCCGACAGGCTGACGCTAATCAAAATGAACAGCAAGTGGATTGACCCGGACTTTGCTTCTCCAACAGTGGAAAGCAGCCAAAAGTGAAGTGCCATCTGTATGAAGTGCCATTTCCTCCTCCACCTCCTCCTCCTCCTCCTTAACCGCCGTAGAATTGCTCCGTAAAAAAAAAAATATATATATTTATGGCTCACCTCTTGGGCCTACAGCAATTTTATCATGGCTCACCTCTTGGGCCTACAAGCAATTTTATCATGGCTCACCTCTTGGGCCTACAAGCAATTTTTATCATGGCTCACCTCTTGGGCCTACAAGCATTTTTATCATGCCTCACCTCTTGGGCCTACAAGCAATTTTTATCATGGCTCACCTCTTGGGCCTACAAACAATTTTTAAGAGGTCTCACCTCTTGGGCCTACAAACAATTTTTATTATGGCTCACCTCTTGGGCCTTAATACAATTTTTAAGAGGTCTCACCTCTTTGGCCTCCACTTAATTTTTTCGAGGGCTCACCTCTTGGGCCTCCATATAATTTTTTCGAGGGCTCACCTCAAGCTAACTTTGCGCACTCATTAAAATATTTTCACAACAAGGACCTAAGAGCCCTCGATGGGAGAGCTTTGTGTGGGGGCCTGTTATAGGGAAGAGATGCGGCCCCTGCGGGCTCTAGCCTGCCTTCTCTATGAGCCTCTGGCCAGCCCACGGCCTCTTCCTGTCTTTTGAGGTCCTACGCATCCCTCAACATCCCCACTGCTTTACCTGCTAGACATGACACTGGGCCAGGTCGGGTCACTGACTTCGTCATACTCAACCACCTCCTCTTACACTACCTCACTTTGCTCCAACAGCCTCCCTTGCTGGCAACTGTGTCTCATCATCGTCCCTAATCATTTTACACTTTAGTGCCCGTTCCACACCACCATCAGCTAGAAGATGGAGCTTGCTCCAGTGTTTGGGCATCAGAACAAACAAAATCCTCAGATAGCTCCTGCGATTCTTGCATGGGTGGGAACACTGGGTTGATAACATTGGGCAGGGTGGGAGGAAGGAGGGTCAGAGTGAGGTCCCTGCAGTTTCTGCAGGCTATCGACGAGACTGGACTTTGTGGACTTGACTGGGTGGTGGACAGATTTAACAAATCTAGAAGGAGAAGGAGGGGTTTGCCGAGCTGTCTGTAAGGGTTGCGGAAATCCAGACAGAACCAAGGCCCAAAACTTGGGTGGGGTAGCAGGTTTGCCCGTCCCCGCCTCCACAACATTCACCAGTGTGCTGTCAGGGAGATGTAGCATCCCCGGCCTCAAACCAAAGTGTTGGTGGTCAAATGGCCTTTTGCAGTAACCGTGTTACCTCGGGCGTGGATGATGTTTTGGACATGTGCCTGGGCAAGGCAGGGATGGCACAGAGGGAAAAATAGTGATGGCTTGATTGCTTTCCCCCTTGCCTATGCCATCTGTGGTTGTCATAGGCAACGTGATTTTAAGGGGTGCAGAATTTTATCTTCTTTTTTGTCTAGTTTGGCTTGGGGTCCATGGCAATGTAGAGGAAAGAAGGTTTCCTTGTATGGTCTCACTTTACAGAGAGGTTATATTGTCTTTGGAGTGTATTGTTGAGAGGCTGTGATAGTGGCGTAATAGTGCGACTTGGGCGCATTATATGCACCCAGACATGCTTCCCCTGCTGTCCCAGTTGCATTCCAGCAGTGTTGGCATCCTTTTCTGAGGTTTCAGGGTGGACTTGGTGACCTCCAAGTGGTCGAATTGAGATTTCCAAGTGGCGAGCATTTTTTTCCCATAGACTTTAATGGGATTCGATATTCGGTCGAATAGTCGAATATCGCGGTCTATTCGAATCGAATTTCGAACTTTCGAATATTTCACTACTCGCTCATCTCTATTAATAGGTAATGTTCCTAACGATGGACATCCACAAGAATGGTAGCAGAGAGGAAGCCGGAAACTACAGACCAGTGAGCTTAACATATGTAGTAATAATAATGGAAACCCTCATTTAAAAAAAAAAAAAAAGAAGACTATGTCACAAAAGTGTTAGATGAAGGATGTGCCGTGGATATTTTCTACCTAGATTTTAACAAAGCCTTTGATACAGTGCCACATATAATGAGCTGATATATAAATTACTAAAAATCTGCTGTTAGTTAGCTATCAGAGTGTTTTTGTTAATAGGGTACATTCTGAGGAGAGATGAGTCACAAGTGGTGTACCTCAAAGATCAGTCCTAGGTTCTTTTCTTTGTAATATCTTTGTAAGCAACATAATAGTAGGTTTGGTAGGTAAGGTTTATCTGTTTGCCGATGACACAAAGTTGTGTAATAGGGTTGATATTCTTGGAGGGGTTTGCAACATGGAAAAAGATTTAGCTTCACTAGATAAATGGTCCAAACAATGGACACTGCAGTTCAATGTTTCCAAATGTAAAATAATGCACTTGGGAAGAAGGAACCCTAAGTCTGAATATTGTATTGGCGACTCTTTGTTAACAAGTATGGGAAGGATTTGGGCATCCTGAATTCAGACAGCTTTGAAATGAGCACACAGTGTGGACAGGCAGCAGAGAAAGCAAGTCGGATGCCTGGCGGTATATCTAGAGGTATAACCAGTAGGAAGAGAGAGATTGTTATCCCAATGTATAGTGCGCTAGTGAGACCACATCTGAAATACTGTGTCCTGTTTTGGAGACCCTATCTACAAAAAGACAGATAAAATGTAACAGGTGCAGAGGCAGAATACAGTGTCCTGCGGTGTTTACACTAGATTCCTGACTGACTGCAGTGTTTGTACTACACTGTGGACTGACTGCAATTACACTAGACTGTGGACAGACCACAGAGTTTACACTAGACTGTAGACTGACTACAGTATTTACACTAGTCTGTGGACTGACTACAGTATTTACACTAGACTGTAGACTGACTACAGTATTTACACTAGTCTGTGGATTGACTACAGTATTTACACTTTTCTGTGGAATGACTACAGTATTTACACTAGTCTGTGGAATGACTACAGTATTTACACTAGTCTGTGGACTGACTGCTGAGTTTACACTAAACTGTGGACTGACTGCTGAGCTTACACTAGACTGTAGACTGACGGCCGCATGTTTTCTATACTGTAGACTGACTGCAGCATTTACACTACACTGAGGACTGACATCAGAGTTCACACTGCACTGTGGACTGATTGTAGAACTTACACAAGACTGTGGACTGACTGTAACATTTACACTAGACTGTGGACTGACTGTAGCATTTACACTAGACTATGGACTGACTGCAGCATTTACACTACACTGTGGACTGACTGCAGCATTTGCACTAGACTATAGACTGAGATCAGAGTTCACACTAGACTGGACTGAAAGTAGCTCTTACATTAGAATGTGGACTGACTGTAGCACTTACACTAGACTGTGGACTGACATCAGAGTTCACACTAGATTGGACTGACGGTAGCACTTACACTAGATTGTGGACTGACAGCAGTGTTTACACTAGGCTGAGACCTGACATCTGAGTTTATGCCAGACTGTGGACTCACTACAGTGTAATCAATCCACAGTCTATAGTGAAAACACTGCAGTCAATCCCCAGTTTGGGGGAAAATGTATGTTTTAGGTAACTGACTGAAGTTTGGTAGGGTTGGAGTATGTTGAGATGGAATGAAGGAGGAAATTCCAGAAGAAAGGAAGATAATAGACTGACAGATGTGTACATCATTTGATGAATGGTAGCATAACAATTATTCACCTTTGCAAAGTATTAGGGTATGGACATACGTGGAATTATTTTGTTTGGAAAATCCATCTCAGATTTTGCCATGGATTTATGACCACAGGATGTATCCAGACCCTGCAATGTTTGGGGGGATCAGAACAGTATATATAGAGGTACTGAACAATTATCCTACTGTAATAATATGGGCGTCACCCATTGGTTGTAAGGCATCATGGTGCACTATATATGCAATAACTGTGTGATTGGCACCCCATAGAAGCCTTATCTGTGTGCATGTCGATTACTAGGAATCTTCCCCATCATAGATGAAAAGTGTGTAAGAGGATGCACAGTCCCCATCATATTCCAGTGAAGGTTAACTGATGTTTTTAGCTTTGTACTGGTAAGACCACATTTCAGTCCTCAAAAAAATGGAACTGTAAAACATGAAAACATGTGTGCATTCTGTATTTATTTCACTCCCATCAACAGAAAGGGCTATTCTCATCTGAAAATACAGACAAGAATAGGACATGCACTTCGATTTGCAGATTACCCTCATTGATCCACAAAGAAAATACATGTGTTTATGACCTCACCAAAATGAATAGGCCAGTGTGCTTTCTATCTATCTATCTATCTATCTATCTATCTATCTATCTATCTATCTATCTATCTATCTATCCCATTCGATTGATTTATATATGTGACAAAAGTATAGCACATTCATCTACGGTATATTTATCTATTTTATATGTATGTATCTGTCTATCTATCTCTGGAATATTACTCAATAAACCTTAATGAACTGCCACACTTGATCATTAGACGCACCTAGGTTTTAGAGGAGGAATATAAGAAAAAAAAAAATGTTTTCTTCAAACCTCAGCTCCGCAATGTTAATTAGAACTTAGATCAGACCCTCAATCAGACCACCAATGTTAATCAGACCTCAGCTCAGACACCCAATCAGACCTTAGATCAGACCCCCAATTTTAATTAGAAACTCAGAACCTACAAAAAGACTTCAGATCAGAGCCCCAATGTTAATCAGACCTCAGCTCAGACCCCCAGTGTTAATCAGACCTCAGCTCATACCCCCAATCAGACCTCAGATCAGACCCCCAATGTTAATCAGATCTCAGATCAGACCAAAATAAATACTGCATGCAGGTCACAGCACAGCGTGGGGCAGATGAAGACCAGGGAGTGGTGAGTACAGAACCAGAACAAGGAGCACTGTATTCATTGCTCCCTGGTCCCACTATACATAATTGAATTGCTCATTAGTTTTCGCCCTATAAGATGCACTGACATTTTCCCCCATCAAGCATATGTTTTATCAGGCATTTGAAATTTCTTTTTCATAACCCACTACTGTGGACCACATTATAAGTAAATTCATTATACAATATCACATGGAAGCACATAACAAAACATATGTACAATAGATTCTGAATACTTGGAATGAAACAATTCTCCCGCCTAGGAGAAGAAGCGGGAATCTGCGTATAAATGGTTGTTTTGTGATTTATATTGCCCTCTGTTATTTCTGATCTATCTTATCAGACGATGTTCTCCCTCTCATTCCTCACTGATAAAAGTGGCACTTTTTATAATAGAGGTGTTCCTTATAAGCAATCCCCGACTTGAAGGCCTACGTTCTAAAGATCACATATTTTGTTTGTACAGGCAATTCAATAGCTTACTCACTGGTTTCTATAGTAATCTGTTCAATTTATTATCATCACAAAACTGCAATGTTTGTTTGCCCAGTCATCTGACCACTTATAACCTCTAAAAATCAAATCCTCCATTGGTAGTTAAAAAAAATAATACTAATAAAAAAAAGAAAATCTTAAAAGGCTTTACTCCGTGTTCTTTGTCTGCAAAGTAAGGCCAATCAGAGGGAGCATTCAGCTACCCAACCACCTGCAACTTCTTATTATGCAAGGTATTACATGTTTATGCTTCTTAGGAAAATAGTATTATCTTGATTGTTAGCTTAGACATTTTATATAACAATCACAGCTGGCAGTGTTCATTAGCAATGCAACAAAGGGAAAACACAACCTCATCACGACCAGATTGATTGGGCATATAATAACATATATTTAATGCCTTCACCATCAGGTGAGTCACTCTGTCTTTGCAGATTTATGTGCAGCTGGATGTGCGCCCGTAGTTCATGCAACTGCTGGAAAATAACAGCATTAGGCACCTTTATACAAAGAAAGTTAACACGTACATGGCATTGTGCTTTCTTCTACATCCTATATCTGAAGTTCTGCAGTACAATAAAAATACTTTTTATTGACTGTCCTAGATGGAATAAAACCATAGCTGCCATTATTCGTATTCAAAAGGGGTAATTCCTTGAAACAGAGGCGTAGCTAAAGGTTCATGGGCCCTGGTGCAAGTGTTCAGCTTGGGCCCTCGTTCCCTCAGTGCTTTGTGGCCAGGGGCAGGGAAGCACATAGCCTTCATGTTGCCTGAGATAAAAATTGAAATGGCACCCCCCCATGCCAAATTTTTGACCTAACCCCTTCCCCCCAGCCAGAGGTATAACTGGACCAGCATGATGCACTTTCTATAATACCGGTCTTTCCTTATGTGGCATAAAGGTCTTTGGACCCCCTCAGGTTCCTGGGCATGGTAGCGACTGCCACCTCTGCACCCCCTATAGCTACGCCTCTGCATTGAAAAGTATAAGGGCTCATGCCAATGAACATGTGGTGGCCAGGCCCATATTGCATCCCGTAAACAGCGTGTCCGTAAAACACAGGCCACGGCCTTTTTGGCACCGCATCACAGATCGCGGACCCATTCACTTGAATGGGTCCACAATCAGGGAGATACGGTGAGGTTTGGAAGGGAGGCATGGATCGGAACCCCACTGAAGCACTACAGAGTGCTTCTGTGGGGTTTCTGTTGGTGCCTCCACACTGCAAAAAAGTGGTGCATGCACTACTTTATTGCGCTACGGATCGTCGGATGCGGATCGCGGACCCCATTCAATTGAATGGATCTGCGATCCGCATGCAGCGGCCCCGAGTCGGTGTCTGTGCATTGCAGTCCGCAATGTGCAGTCCGCAGCACGGGCCCGGCTGCCACACGTTTGTGGGCATGAGCACTTACTATGCAATAAAGGGAATTTCAAATCAAGTATTGTAATATGCATGCAATATAAATATTGATTGTCATTTACGAATCAGAAATATGCCTATATTAGGCGTATTTCTGGTGCAGATTTCGGCGCAATGGTTAGTTGCACCACAATCTGCAACTTTCCCCCGCTCACGCCAGGTCTAAAAGAGTGGACGTCCCATCTCATTTACCATTTTCTACGCCTGTTTCAATTACCATACAAGTAAAAACTATATAAATGTGATATCACCGTAATCTTACTGGCCCGGAGAATGAAGGGCACAGGTAAGTTTTATCACATAGGGAATGCTGTAAACCAATAAAACTATGGCGGAATATTTTAAGCTTCCTACTACATTGTATGCAATATTAAATGTTGCTATTAGAAAGTACAGTAAAACAAGCTCTCATGTGACTAAGTGAATGGAAAAATTAAAATGTTGGTGCTCCAGGAGGGCTGGAAGTAAAAACTGAAAAGCCAAAAATGCTAAATTGCTGTGTTAAGAAGGGTTATTGACATTGGCTATATGTTTGGGTCATTTTCCTGCTAGATAATAAATTTTAACTCATAAGGCCACTTTCACACTAGCGTTTTTTGTGGCTCCATCATGGATCTGAAAAAACTCTTCTGTTACAATAATACAACTGCATGCATCTGTTATGAATGAATCCGGTTGTACTATCTTTAACATAGCCACGATGGATCTGTCATGAACTCCATTGAAAGTCAATGGGAGACAGATCTGTTTTGTATTGTGTCAGAGAAAACGGATCCGTCCTGACTCACAATGTAAGTCAATGGAGACAGATCCATTTCCTCTGACGCTTGCAGCTTGCAATTCAATTTTTAGGGTAAAAGTAGTGAAGGAAAATGGCAAATTTTCCGTTACACCATTACACCATTCACTGTATTGGAAAAATATTTTTATATTTTAATAGTATAGACATTTTTGGATGTAGTGATGTCCATGATGTTTATATTTTTTTATTCTATTGAAAGGGGGTGATTTAAATTTCTATATTTTTATATTTTTTGACATTTTTTTTTATTTTGGTGCCCCTCTAGGAGGCTACAATGTCTACTATTTTGTTTTTTTTTATTCTAAGGAAAGGGGGGTGATTTAAATGTATATATTTTTTATATTTTTTTTACTTTTTTTTATTTTGGTGCCCCCCTTTTTTTTTTTTTAGAGAGTATAACTATACTCCCATAATTCTCTAATTGCAGATCTCCTATGTTGGCCTGCTAACTGCTGGTCAACATAGGAACTGCTGCACTAATACAGAGAGACCCAGCCTATTAGGAATAATGACTGGCATCCCTAATCGCCACACAGGAATGCCCGTTTTAACCTTGCAGTGAGCTCTTCTGGATTTTTCACCTTTTCGATGCCGTGATCAAACTTGAATATGGCATCTAAAGGCTGAAATGTCCGCGATCCGCATTATTGCCGGTTGTGGACATTATCTACGAGCCTCTGCTTGTTTGAAACGGCAGAGACTCATCAGCTATAGCAGCCGTTGCACACACGAGCGGGCGCCATGTTTAAAGACCCCACCCCTGCTGCACTTGTACAGCTTTGGTAGCAAAGGGGTTAAATTTGTAGGATAAACTCTTTAAAGTTTTCAAGGCTTTTGTTTATAAAAATAATTCAAAAAATACTGTAATTTTTAATACCCAAGTTGGCAAATCAATTCATATCAGCCTATTATTATTTATCTAGAAGACTCTGGCTTAAAAGCTAATGCTTTCTGTGGAAGCATTCCATTCCATCTGCACAGTACAAGGATGAGTCGTCTTACCGTTATATAAAGTAGCAGACTACAACCAATGCAATGTTGTTGTTTAAAGAGACAGAAGAAAAGGGCCATGTTCATGGCAGAAAACACCCGCTGAGAAATAAAAAGCTTTTCAAATGCACTAATAAGTAGCAGGCAGCAAAGCTTCTATACATGCTTTATATAAATAGTGTCATTCTCTGAGGCCACATGGTAGTAAATTTGCTGGATATAAGAGGGCCCTTCTTTAAGATGTGGGCTAATTAAATTGCTAGCTAAAGTAGCACGGGCCTATACTTTAAAAAATGTCTTCAAGAATATAGTTGCATAGTGCACACATAACATAATAATAAGTAGCTTTATAATGGCTGGACTGAACACAGCACATAGCTGTATGTCTTCATTAATCATAGCTAGCCTGCAGCCTGTATGTTTAGATATAAAATATTATTTTAATCAGTAATTCCATGTAAAAATGGATTACATGCTGCCAGGAGATTCTGGAAACCTCCTACACAAACCTAAAGTTGTTGCTGGGTGCCTGTGCAGGTGTATTGGTGACAACAGATTTAGATGGTGTTTGTGATTAACTCCTTCTTTACTCCAGAGGAGGAAGACAACTGTAATTCAAATGATATAGCTTGTATATGAAGTGGGAAAAAGCATGAGGTGGAGAGAAGGACAAAAGTAGTAGATGATGGGGCAACTCAATGTAGTGGCAGTCTCATTCCAGTGCTCCCCTGGGCCATACAGTGAGGAAGGGGCCCACATGTCTCCTCTGTGGTGTACCATGGTGAAGGTCTCCTTTTTGTTGGAAGGTGAGGTGCCCTTGATGTTGAATGTTGATGAAGTGCAAGACAGGAACCAGCAGCAGATGGAACAAAGAGGCCAGTGCAGTTCAACGCAAAGGTTTTACTAAAGAACCAGAGGTTTCTACATACATCTACATTTCAACGTAGGCACAGTTCTTAAGTGGTCTGACTAAATTCCAGGCTGGATCAGGAAGGTTGTCACCAGATACCTTATCAAGATGCCCTTTCTTATAAATCAGACTATGCTAGTCCAGCAATCCTTATGCAGGTTTTCTACAATGTTCACTGCAGGATGTAGATCCTAAACAGACATGTAATCTGTCTCTCTGGTATGACTGGAAACCTGAGGCTGGTGAAACCTACAGGTGGGAGTCCCTCTCCTGCCATTTGCTTTTCCTTCTTTTCCTCATCATCTAAAATCGATGAGAATATGTCATCAGGAACATCCAGCTGCTCCTCTCTCTGCATCTTGCTGACTTTTCTAGGACATGGAGACTTTGAAGGATGATTTGGAAGAAGTAAAGCCAGCAAAAGATGAGTATGGTCATCATTAAGACCCGCCCTACCTAAGGGGTGCAGACTGGATGGTATTGGTTGGCCATCTTATTGGTATTGAATTACAATTATGGCTGATGTAGGAATAAGTAAATGTAAGAATAAATAAATAAAACTGAGGCAGAATAAGTCTCCATTCACTCTCCCTCGCCAATATTCTTCTATTAATTGTTTTCAGCAACACTGTCCCTAGCACATGAGCACTTGTGACATCTCTCCCTATGCTCAGCTCACAGGACAGTGATGAAGACCGTGTGGGATGAGGGTTTTATAGAATTGTGACATCACAGTGGATGGCAATCTGCAGATTGGCTGGCTGAACTCTTGTCACGAGTGGTCTTGCGTCTGGAATCAGACGTTCTGCGCGGCTTTCTAAGTGACAGGTTTGACAGGCTATTCCCTGTGGTTTGGGTGCTGTTCACCACACCCCTTTCCCTCAGCTGTTGCCGCTGGGCAATTAGCTGTCTCCTACTTACCTCTTCCTCTCCCAGTATCCCTTGCGGTTTATATCTGCTACATACCTGGTTGAGAGTGGTGTGGATCTCGGCTGAGATCCTGTTGCTGAGTTCTACTTAAAGTTAAGTGTTTTCCCTTCCTTTGGTTATTCCTGTTTGAGTCTCCTGTTCCTCCTTACGCTTGGAGGAACGGGTTACTCTCTTGTGTCATTAGACTGCAGGGTGTTCTAGGGTTTATTCAGATTAGGTTCCTGTGTATGAGCTTTCCTACCACCCGGGTTAGTTCATACTGGTAGCCAGCTAGGGCCTAGTCTTAGGGTCCCCTGCAGGAGGTGACCAGTTCCCTGGTTTTGTCTGTTCCCATCCCTCATACGCTCGGTGTGGCTTTTCCCCCCACACCCGAGCGTGACATTATAAACCGCCACTAACAAAAATTTATGTCATTTTTGTGCTGACATGGATGCTATTGCTACACTGGCTGAACGGCTGCAGGGACTCAGCTTGGAGGTGGCTGACATCCGCAACCAGATTCAGAGACCACAGGCTGGTGGTTCTGGGGGTGCTGAGTGTCAGGCCTGTTTGGAGCCTAAGGTTCCCCTCCCGGATAGATTTTCTGGGGAATGTGATAATTTTGTTCTATTTAGGGAGGCGTGCAAATTGTATTTCAGACTGTGTCCACATTCTTCTGGTAATGAGGAACAGAAGGTTGGTGTGGTCATCTCGCTGCTTAAAGGGGATGCACAGTCATGGGCCTTTTCTCTACCGGCCGGATCGCTGTCTCTCCGGTCGGTAGATGAATTTTTCAAGACCCTAGGGATTATCTATGATGACCCGGATTGTATCTCCCTGGCGGAGACCCAGATACGTAACCTTTATCAGGGTGAGCGGCCGGTTGAGACTTATTGCTCTGAGTTTCGGAGGTGGGCGACCAATACTGAATGGAACGATCCGGCTTTACGTAGCCAATTCTGTCAAGGTTTGTCTGAAAGGCTGAAGGACGCTTTGGCCTTTCAGGAAACCCCTGTGTCTTTGGAAGCCGCTATGTCTCTTGCTGTACGCATGGATAGGCGCCTGAGAGAGCGATCTAGGGGCCCCCGCTCTCAGGACGTACTATCACATAGTGTACCAGCTTCCTATGATACTTTGGGTGAATATTCCCCTAGGTTGATGTCTGGGGATGAACCTATGCAATTAGGGGGAGCCACTCCTGTAGCCACCCGCAATCATCTTGGTAATAAAAAGGGAGTGTGTTTTTTCTGTGGTCAGAAAGGACACTTTATCAATGTATGTCCATGCTTCCTATCTCTAAAAGAGAGAAAAGAAAAGGGGGCGTTGAATTCTCATCTCACTCTTGGTGGAGTGGGTAGGGAGACTGAAAATGTGTATTTGTCTTCATCCTGCAGTACCCGTTTTCTCCTGACTGCCGAGGTGGCGCTAGAGTCAAAGGTTGTGAAATTGAGGTGTTTATTGACAGCGGGGCAGGGGTGAACTTGATTGATGCTCAGTTTGTCCGTATGCATGGATTGTCACCAAGTTCTTTGGATAAGAGGATTTCTGTGTTTGCCATTGATTCTGCACCTCTCTCTCAGAAGTGTTTGTCTCAGATGGTGCATGATATCAAATTAAGAGTGGGTGAATTTCATCAGGAGCTTATTTCATGTTTTGTGTTGGAAGGTCTTCCTGCTCCTGTGGTTCTGGGTTTACCGTGGTTAAGCAAACATAATCCGTCCATTGACTGGCATACTAGACAAATTGTGGATTGGGGCGATTATTGTGTTGACAATTGCCTTAATACATCTTTTTCTGCTTTAACCACTAAGACTCTTCCTTCTTTTATATCGGATTTCTCTGATGTATTTCTGAAGGTGGATGTCAGGATTTACCCCCTCACCGGGAATACGATTGTCCTATCAATCTTATCCCTGGAACAAGATTGCCTAAATCTAGGCTGTATAACCTTTCTGGACCTGAGAGAACGGCCATGAAGGAATATATTGCTGAGAGTTTGGCCAAAGGACATATTAGGCCTTCCAAATCTCCTGTGGCAGCAGGGTTCTTTTTTGTTAAAAAAAGGACGGATCCCTTAGGCCATGTCTGGATTTCCGTGAACTCAATAGGATTACTGTCCGTGATCCGTACCCCCTTCCTTTGATTCCTGACTTGTTTAACCAGATTGTGGATGCCAAGGTGTTCTCCAAGTTGGACTTAAGGGGGGCATATAATCTGGTCAGGATCAAGGAAGGGGATGAATGGAAGACGGCCTTTAACACTCCTGAGGGCCACTTTGAGAACCTGGTCATGCCTTTTGGGTTGACCAATGCTCCTGCTGTCTTCCAGCATTTTGTTAATGACATTTTTCATCATCTGTGGGGAGGTTTGTAGTCGTGTATTTGGATGACATACTAATCTATTCTCCAGATATTGTGACACATCAGGATCACGTGAGGCAGGTGTTGCAAATCTTAAGAGATAACAAGTTGTATGCAAAATTAGAGAAATGTGCTTTTGCTGTACATGAGGTGCAATTCTTAGGATACCTGCTTTCATCTTCAGGTTTTCGTATGGATCCAGAGAAGGTCTGTGCTGTTCTGAACTGGGACCGGACCTGAAAATCTGAAGGCTCTTATGCGATTTTTGGGGTTCACCAACTATTACCGAAAATTTATTAAGAACTATTCGACTATGGTTAAACCCTTAACTGACATGACTAAGAAAGGGACGGATGTCTCTGTGTGGTCTGATGCAGCATTGCAAGCCTTCTCTGCTGTAAAGGAGTGCTTTTCTTCTGCCCCTATATTGGTGCAGCCAGATGTGTCACAACCTTTCATTGTGGAGGTTGACGCATCCGATGTGGGGGTAGGAGCTGTGTTATCACAGGGCCCGTCACCTGGTAAATGGCGCCCATGTGCTTTTTTTTCGAAGAAACTCTCTGTGGCGGAGAGAAATTATGATGTGGGTAACAGAGAGTTACTGGCCATTAAGTTGGCTTTTGAGGAATGGCGTCATTGGTTGGAAGGGGCGAATCATCCAATCACGGTATTCACTGATCACAAAAATCTGGCTTACCCGGATTCGGCTAGACGACTTAATCCGAGGCAGGCCAGATGGTCTTTGTTCTTCACCAGATTCAATTTCATTGTCACATACCGTCCTGGGGTTAAGAATGTGAAGGCGGATGCTTTGTCACGTAGTTTTCCCGGGGGTGGTGATTTTGAAGATCCTAGCCCTATACTGTCTGAAGGAGTGGTGATATCCGCTCTTTACCCTGATCTTGAGGCTAAAGTGCTTGAGGCCCAGGGAGATGCGCCGGAGTCTTGCCCTCCCGGGAAGTTGTTTGTTCCTTCTGATTTGCGTTATAAGGTTTTTGAGGAGCATCATTCTTCGGTGCTTGCGGGACACCCTGGGAGTAAATCCACTGTCGACCTCATCTCTCGTAGATTCTGGTGGCCAGGTCTGCGTAAGTGTGTTGAGGAATATGTGTCAGCCTGTAGTGTCTGCGCACGCTCTAAGGTGACACATACTCGTCCCTCTGGACCCCTACTTCCATTACCCATCCCGTCCAGACCATGGACTCACCTATCCATGGACTTCATCACTGATCTGCCTGAGTCGTCTGGTAAGACAGTTATTCTGGTGGTTGTAGATCGTTTTAGTAAAATGGCGCACTTTATTGGCATTACCTGGACTCCCCAATGCTAAAACTCTTGCACAAGTGTTTGTTGACAATATTGTGAAACTTCATGGCATTCCCACTGACGTGGTCTCTGATCGTGGGACTCAGTTTGTGTCCAGATTCTGGAGGGCGTTCTGTACTCGGCTCGGGGTACAACTGTCTTTCTCCTCTGCCTTTCATCCCCAGACGAATGGACAGACTGAGCGTACCAATCAGAGTCTGGAGACTTATTTGAGATGCTTTGTCTCTGAGAACCAGGAGGAGTGGTCCTCGTTTTTGTCTCTGGCTGAGTTTGCCATAAATAATCGCAGACAGGACTCCACTGGTAAGTCACCATTTTTTGGTGCATATGGCTTTCACCCGCAGTTTGGCACATTTTGTGGTTCTGATACTTCTGGTATTCCTGAGGAAGAACGTTTTTCGTCATCATTGTCTTCCATATGGCGAAAAATTCAAAGTAACTTGATAAATATGGGTAACAAGTACAAACGTGTGGCTGACAGGAGACGCATGAATGGTCCGGACCTAAATGTGGGTGATTCTGTGTGGCTGTCTACTAGGAACATTAAGTTTGAAAGTTCCTTCATGGAAGTTGGGTCCAAGATTTATTGGCCCATATAAAATCACGGCCATTATTAATCCTGTAGCATTTCGTCTTGAACTTCCGCAGGCCCTGAAAATCTATAATGTGTTTCACAGATGTTTGTTGAAGAGGTATGTTGAACCTCTGGAGCCATCTCCCTTGCCACCCGCGCCTGTCTTGGTGGATGGTAATTTGGAATTTCAGATTGTCAAGATCATTGATTCTCGAGTTCTTCGTGGGACCCTTCAATATCTGGTTCATTGGAAGGGTTATGGTCCTGAGGAGAGGTCATGGGTACCGGCATCTGACGTGAATGCCAGTCGTTTGGTAAAAGCCTTTCACAGGTGTCACCCTGATAAAGTTAGTCCTGGGTGCCCGGAGGTCACCCGTAAAAGGGGGGGTAATGTCACGAGTGGTCTTGCGTCTGGAATCAGACGTTCTGCGCGGCTTTCTAAGTGACAGGTTTGACAGGCTATTCCCTGTGGTTTGGGTGCTGTTCACCACACCCCTTCCCTCAGCTGTTGCCGCTGGGCAATTAGCTGTCTCCTACTTACCTCTTCCTCTCCCAGTATCCCTTGCGGTTTATATCTGCTACATACCTGGTTGAGAGTGGTGTGGATCTCGGCTGAGATCCTGTTGCTGAGTTCTACTTAAAGTTAAGTGTTTTCCCTTCCTTTGGTTATTCCTGTTTGAGTCTCCTGTTCCTCCTTACGCTTGGAGGAACGGGTTACTCTCTTGTGTCATTAGACTGCAGGGTGTTCTAGGGTTTATTCAGATTAGGTTCCTGTGTATGAGCTTTCCTACCACCCGGGTTAGTTCATACTGGTAGCCAGCTAGGGCCTAGTCTTAGGGTCCCCTGCAGGAGGTGACCAGTTCCCTGGTTTTGTCTGTTCCCATCCCTCATACGCTCGGTGTGGCTTTTCCCCCCACACCCGAGCGTGACAACTCTATTATGGGTGGTCTCGCGTTCCTGGGCTTCTTACTTTCACTTAGTAACACGTGCAACTGTCATTTTAGGGAAAAAACACAGATTTGTTACCACGAACCGCAAATAAATTCAGATTCGTTGCAAATCAAAGTTTTCCTAAACTTTGGACTGAATTCCGCTTCAAATGCTTCGCACAACACTACCCCTAACCTCTGGTTTTGCCGCTCAGCCTTCTGAATAATACTATTTTTGCAGCTCTTGCCCTATCACAACTCAGGAGGCAGCTGAAGAATGAAGCAGAGCATGTGCAACCTTCTCAGTTAGCCGAACAAAGAAATAAGAAAAAGAACAAACAGCAGGTGGCGCTGTACAGATACATTTTATTAAATAACTCATTTGCAATGCAGAATTTTTAATCACATGCAAATACAAAAGTATTCAGATCCAGGTGCTGGTTTGAAGTTTGGAGTCAGATTTTCTACACAGGCCACATACGTGTCCTCTGGAAGAGTATGTTTTGCACATGCACAGACTGGAACAACCAGACACTTATTTCTTTCCTAATCAAATCTCACCAAAGATCTGGAATCCTCTGCTGTGTGATAAAGGTGCAGAGGAATTAGATGCAGCCGCAGTGTCTCTGAGTGTTCCCTTTCGAGGGTACCAGCAAGAAACTGTGCCTCGGTAATGGTGAGTGTTGAGTGAATTAAAGTATCCGCAGTGGATTTCAATCTAAATTTCCAGAAAAATTTGATTTGCCACAAAGCCGAATTTCCTTGCGCCTCGTGGTAATGAATCAATTTTTCCTAAAATGGTGGCTGAAAATGAAAAAAATTATACTCACCTCATCTACTTGCTTGCGGAGAGACAATCCACTCCTTCATTGATTGAACTAAAGGACCTGTGGCTTTTCTTCAATCAATGAAGGAGCAAACAGCCTCTCCGCAAGCACTTGGATGAGGTGGGTATATGTCCAATCAGAGCGGACCGCTCACAGCAGGGCCGAAGGAGTTCAACCCTGCTGTGAGCGGTCCGCTCTGATTGGACAGCGCTCACAGCAGGGCAGAAGCAACGCCCATTGAGGAACAGGGAGTCTCCTCCTCCCTGTTCCGATGCTTCTTAATTTACATAAAGCCCGACAGAAGAACAGGGGGCCGTGTGAAGCCACCGGGGGGAAGCCACCGGGGGGACCTTTTGAAAAAAAAAAAGCGCCGCTGCCATCAGAGGGGGATACACTATGAGGTACATAGTGTAGTTTGATTTTTTGAAAGTGGTGAAAGGTCCTCTTTAATGTGAGTCACAGATGCCACGATCAGCATTGAATGCGGCATCTGAGAAGTTAAATGAAGGGGGGTGGGGTGATCACCGTTCCCCGTCATTGCGTCCGCTCCATACAATGGAAAGAGATTTGTGACAAATTAATCTGTAACTCATTTCTTGTTGAAGTTGCCAAAGTTGCCAAATCAAATTTTTCAAAACTTCTCTCATCTTTAGTGATGATATTTAGATACAGAACTAATGCAGTGTACTGAATCTTTTCCCATGGTGAAGGAAAGCTTAGCAAAATATCTAATATTTCTCAGGCTCAGTGAATTATTTCTGTTCTGTGTACAGTACGTGTCTGTTGTACGTTCACTATCCTTTATGTTTGAGAGGTAGAGCTGAACTTGAGACATTTTTTCGCGAATGGGTTACATTTAGATTTGAACTCTAAAGTATTCCAACTTTCACGCTGCCATGGACATACCACACCAGCCCTTTCTCCTTTAATGCATATATGAAGATTTTTATAATGTAGAAACATAAAATGACTTTGACACTTTATGATGTACGCTGAGGGAGAATTTATTAACCCCTTAGTGACCACGGATACGTGTTTTTACAGCGGTCATTAAGGGGCCTTAGGATGTGCCACTGCTTTTTTATGGTGGCCCAGTCTAAGTGCTGAATAGGTCCCCCGTGCAGCAGGAAGTGTTAAACAGCCAATCTGGGCTGTTTAACACTTTACATGCCGCAGGCAATGGCGCCCGCCGCATGTAAAGTGGTGACGGAGGGAGCGGGCTCCCTCTGTCTCCCATTGGCACCCAACAAATGCGTTCGCGGGGTGCTGCGGGACGGCTGGCTGTGGCCTATGAAGGCCCCAGACCAGACTTGAGTAGTTTTCAGCAGGCTGCACAAAAAACAAGCCCTCATACAGCTATATAGACAAAAAGTTATAGCTCTTGGAATGCGATAATGAAAAAAGGAAGAAAAATGCTTGGTCGGTAAGACCAAAAACAGGCTGATCACTAAGGGCTTAAACAACGTATGCCAACGTTCAAGCCTATAAAACTTACATTGGGAAGGGTTAAACAGAAGGACTGCGGTCACCATTGGTCCAACAGGTTTACTATAATTTATACCTGCTCATAGATGGAGTAGATTTTTATTTCTGATGTGGGGACCTGCAAAGATTCAGCACATTTATTGAGAGGTCTATGCCTTTAACTAAATTAGGCACATTTTATTTCAATGTACTGTAGTTTAAGAAATGCATGTATAATACTGTATGTATATACTGCAGACATGGCTTTATTTAGATGTTGGTATGTAGTGTGGAATATTGCTAATGTATAGCACAATACAATTGCATAAAAGTGAATGCAGCCAGCACTGCTAGAGAAAACCTAAGAGTCCTGCTTACCTTGCCCACACACAATGATTGAAAGCCTTTCCTGCTTATTTACTGTATATACACCGCAAGAACGGTCAATCACTTTGTGTAGGCGGCGAAGTAAGACTTGCAGGCTTTTACAACAATTCTGGATGCATTTAATCAGATTTCTAGATTAAAATACTGAATAAAATCATTGAAATTGATACATCCCTCTTAGAGATGAGTGAATCGATTCTAAATGAATCAGATTTGTCATGAATATCACAAAAATTCTTCTGCCAAACAAATCCAAAGTTTTGGAGATTTGTTGTGGACAAATCGGTCAAAAAAGTGCCTCCCAAATCTCAGTACACTAGCGAGGGAGACAGGGAAGGGAGGATGAAGACAGAGGATCGCATGACTTTAGGCCGGCTTGCCCACAATGCTTTGCAGGCAACTAATCAGGAAGGAGAATATTGGCTGGTCAATTAAGCTCTGTGCTAGCTGTGAGGCCCAGACATCAGTATGAGCTCAGCCACTTTGGTGCAGATTGTGCAGTGAATTTGTATCTAACTTACCTGGCTGGGCTCCATTGATGTGATCTGGGGTCATGCCCCCCATGACTTGCCGCCTATGCCCCCCTGATGATGCGTCACCTAAGCCATGCCCCTGGTGATGTGCTGCCTAAGCCACACCCCTGGTGATGCAAGCATGACCGCAGCCATAGAGCACTTGTTCCGTTCCTCCCCATAGCACTTGCTCGCTGGGGGAGATTAGTGAGTTATAGGTATAAGCAGGAGTTCACCACCAATGAGGCGAGGTGAGGCGATTGCCTCAGGCAGCATCAGTTAGGGGTAACAGTAGGGCAGCAGAAGGGGGATTATCTGTTTCTGCAGTATAGTATTGGAAGCACAGTGGGCACAGTATGTGGCGCTGTATTACCCTGTATCATAGCTCTGTATGTAATGTTTTCCAAGTA
The DNA here is from genome assembly GCA_900303285.1 of Rhinella marina. Lineage (NCBI taxonomy): Eukaryota > Metazoa > Chordata > Amphibia > Anura > Bufonidae > Rhinella > Rhinella marina. The sequence continues at coordinate 12,114 of ONZH01020040.1, read as the reverse complement.
TGTCTTTAACACTAGTGGTGGTGGGAAGGGGTTAGGTTAAGAAATTGGCATTGGTTGGTTTGGGTACCGTTTCAGTTTTTGCCTCAGGCAGCAGAAAGGCTAGGAGCAACCATGGGTATAAGGGTGGGTTTACATCACGTTTTCAACCTTCCGTCTTTACCAGTCCTTATCATCAGGAGTACAGCAATGTGCAGGGACACCCAAGCTTCTCTGCACTCCCTAACTTCACCCTTTCCTCACTCAGTCTGCTGTACCACTATCAACAGCAGATGAAGTGAGTTCACACTCTGAGACATTCCCCCCACTTCCACCTTTGGAAAACACAGTGAAAAAAGACATGAGGATTTGTATCTCCTCTGTCCTCCTGCTACAACCCAGGGGGATTTGTAAATCGATTTGTGGAAGGCAGGAGAATAGGCTGTTCTCCTGCTTTCCACACATGGATCTGAACAAGCAGCACAATGAAGAGGGACATGGGAGGTTTCTGCATTCCCACATACCTTCATTTTTAATAAAGATTGCTCTTCTTTCCAGGGATGATCAGTGTTCGGGCCCCAGGGTTGCCTTTTCCTCTGCCTCGGGAGTTCCTTAGATAACTGTCTATATATGGGCAGTTACGTCACAGGAGCTCTCTGAAGGGTCTTTTTTAACGGAGGCCGGTAACGGCTGCCTCTGTATCACCCACAGCTTAATTTGGTCTCTGTTAAATGGATCCTTTTGTTTACAGGACACTGTAGGATGGACTAGCACAACCTACTGTACTACGCTAATTCATGGTGTACACCAGCTAGACAGAGGTCAAAGGATACTGTTTTTGTCCTCTGTCTGACTATGAAACCCTGTGACCATGTTTAGCGTGTACTTCTGGAGGTTCCCTCATGTGCACGCTAAACGTACAAGAGAAACGTGATGTGAACCCACCCTAACCTGTGTAAGTTTATGATGCAGGCTGTGTGACTGCTCAGCCAGCCTATCTCAGTACTACTTGTATTCTGGTCCAATGGGGCGCCAAGTCCCTGGACGTATCAGGTTCTGATACAGGAACTTGACGCTCTATTTTAATTCCCATGCTTGCAATACACCCTTGTGTCAGGGAGTCTGGGGGTTTGGGAAGGATGACAGACCCTGAGCTTCCCAAAACCCCTGTCCCTGCCTATTGCCCCCCTACGCTAGATTGTAGGGCGACAACTGGATGACAAAACCCTGTACTGGCTAGGGAGCGGGGAGTTGGATGGACAGACTGACTAAACAAACACGTAACACAGAAGAGTAGTTAACAGTCCGAGGTTGGCAACGAGAGAGCATAAACAGGCAAAATCACAATCCAAGAGCTAGTCCAATATACAGGCCGGGGTCAAAACTCAGGAGAGTAGAAGGTACCGAATCAGCAGGCAGAAGACGAAGTCCAAGATACAAATCCACAGGTCAAACACAGGAAACAAGCACAAGGGTAAACGCTGGTCATGAGCCACAAGGGACACCATCAAACACTGGCAATGCACTGGAGGGAGAGAGGAGTATTTATGCAACCAGAGATCCCACCCCTGTGCTCTGAATGGACCAAGCTCCAGAAGCCCAATCATCAACACCTGAGAATAAACCCAACATGAACAGGACAAAACATGAGTCCGGGCGTCGATTACATAGCAGAAGAGTAGAAGTGTGAACAAGGTACAAAGAGACTAGGCGTCAACTGCCTAGCAGAGTTAGGGTGGGTTCACATCAGCATTATGCTTTCCGTTTGTGTTTTCCGTTATAACATGGTTATAACGGAAAATAACGGAAACCATAAGACGGAAGTCAAAATGGAAGCCTTTAGAGGCATTCCGTTTTGATCGGTCATAATAGAAGCCTATGAGAATCATAACGGATCCGTTTGGTTCCCGTTATGCAAGACGGAAAAAAAAGTCCTGTTGACAACATGGTAAACACGGAAAACACAAACGGAAAGCATAACGCTGATGTGAACCCACCCTTAGAAGTGTGAATAGGGTTAGCAAGAGACTAGGCATCGGCTGGTTAACACAGCCCAATTCACACTGAGTGTACGAACTCTGACACCTTGCCAGTTATAGGTTTCACTCACTTGCTGTGCTCCCGTTGCGTTTGTTGTGGATTTGGATTGCTTGTTATACTGACCTCAGCTTGCTTTGGACCTCTCTCCCTGTTTCATAATTTGGTAATGTGATTCCCGTTTGGTTCTGACTTTGGCTTGGCTTTTCTGACTACCCTCTGTCTGGTGATTTTATATTTTACTGTTCGTCTGGTTCTGATCCATTCCCTTACGACCTTGTTTTCTGTGTTGTGCATCTCTGTGTCTGCCTGTGGCCAAGTTGAGGACTTGACGCTTAGGGCTTGTACTGCAAATATACAGGGAAAGCAGGCTAGGTTCCAGTTAGGGCCCACTGTCTATTTTACCGGTCTTTTTAATGTGTTTACAAACGTGGCATCTGCTCACACCACATGAGCAGCTACTACTAAATTTCATCCATCACTAGATAATAGTCTATTTCCTAATGTGAGGGCTCTTTTAGCAACATATTGACAACCATCTTGTAAGATTATATATACAATAGTATCCTGGTATAGAATAGGTAAATATTTTTTAGGAAACTTCATTCTATTTTGGCTACAACTATCCCTCCCTAGATTTAGAGTTAAAGGGGTTATCCAAGACTATAAAATGCTCCCTCATATGCTGGCCCCCTAACAATGAATATACTTACCTGGCTCTCCGCTCTCTGTGCGCTCCTGGTCCCTGCACTGCCACCACTGCTTCTCCCAGCGCGCCTGATGAAAACATCCGGTGTCGGGGGGGAGCAACCAATGGCAAGCGGGGACGGGGACGAGCCTCCCTAGTCTCCGCTTGCCATTGGCTTCCTTCCCCCCGACACCGGATGTTTTCATCTGATCATGGGGAGAAGCAGCAGCAGCGGTGCGAGGACCAGGAGGGGTACAGAAAGCGGGGCGCCAGGTAATTATATTCATTGTTGGGGGCCCGGAATATGAGTCAGCATTTTATAGTCTTGAATAACTCCTTTAACAATGGATTTGGCTCTTTCCAAAATGCCCCCCTAGAGTATTCCCTTTGAATTAACCTGTAGTCGATATCTTGATCTTGTATGGAATGGCCATCTAAAGTACAGCAACATTTTACCATATCCACCAATCGGTTAGTTACGTATGGTGAAAAATGGACGATAGCTTGTTTCATGTAAAATTGTTTTTCCAGATATTGCTATAACATTATTGGTATTTATATCCTCTTGGAGTCTGGTGTCCAAAAAAGAAATATATGTAGGATGTTGATTACAAATTTAGATCATTGGCATTTACATAATCAATACATTTAGAAATGTGTTGAGTTTTGCCTGCCATGCAATTAGGCAATCATCAATGTATCTAATAGTAACATAGTAACATAGTTTATAAGGCCGAAAAAAAGACATCTGTCCATCCAGTTCGGCCTGTTTTCCTACAAGTTGATCCAGAGGAAGGCAAAAAAAAACCTGTGAGGTAGAAGCCAGTTTTCCCCACTTTAGGGAAAAAAATTCCTTCCCGACTCCAATCAGGCAATCAGAATTACTCCCTGGATCAACAACCCCTCTCTAGTAACTATAACCTGTAATATTATTACCCTCCAAAAATACATATATATATATATATATGGAATATTTTTTTTTTCAGTGTAAAGATATTTAAGCTCCCAAAATACCATATATAGATTTGCCAATAAGGGGGCGAAAATTCTGCACTTTGTATCTCGATATAATAGTGATCATCAAACTGATTTTTTTTAACAAAAACTCCATGACTATTATAATGAACTCCTTCAAATCTGGTGAATAATTGCGGCATTTAGTATTATATGAAATCATTGTGATTGCTCCCTGGTGTGGAATTGAAGGGTAAAGGGAAATGATACTGCATGTGAGTAGAGATGAGCGAGCACTAAAATGCTCGGGTGCTCGTTATTCGAGTCGAATTTTTCCTGATGCTCGGTTTCGAATAACGAACCCCATTGAAGTCAATGGGAGACTCGAGCATTTTTTGCAGGGGACCAGAGCTCTGCATAGGCAGGTTGCGTGAAAACCTGGAAACCTCAGAAAATGATGGAAACACCACGGAAATGAACAGGAAACAGCAGGGGCAGCATGCATGGATGCCTCTGAGGCTGCCTAATTGTACCATTATGCCAAATTCTGGGCAACAGCCTGGTGGTGACCCTCAAGACAATTGTGCTGACCCAGACCAAGATGGGTAAGGCATATGCCCTTCACATGTTAGTAAAGCACCCAACTAGGTGCAACGAAGGTCCATCACTGCCTGCGGGTGACACCACTGCCCATGCTGGCACTGCTGTCCTATCCCCCGCCCCACGACGCAGGCATAAGCCTGACACAGCGTGGTGACAGCTTGGTGACCAAGTTAGATTGAGGTAGCAGGTGAACCACCCAAAAATTTACCCTGACACAGCATGGCGGTGAACCCAGAGTGACCAAGTGAGACTGAGGTAGCAGGTGAAGCACTTAAAATTTTACCCTGACACAGAATGGCGGTGAACATCAGATGCCGCCTACATGAGATTAGGGATAGAGCCGCTGTCTGTCAGGGAGAGTGTCAGGGCCTCAATTTAGATTTTGGTTAGGCAGGAATCATGCTCAAAGAACCCAACAGCCCTTCTAAGGGCTACAAGCACCTTTTTTTTTTGGTCTCCTCCTGGCTGCTGGCTGGGACTTGTAGTGCAGCTACCGCCATCTTGGCTGCACACTGTTAGGGAGTGAAATTAGAATGTGGTTAGGCAGGAATCATCCACAAAGAACCCAACGGTCCTTCTAAGGGCTACAACGACTTTTTTTTAGCCTCCTCCTGGCTGCTGGCTGGGACTTGTAGTGCAGCGACCGCCATCTTGGCTGCACACTGTTAGGGCCTCAATTTAGATTTTGGTTAGGCAGGAATCACCCACAAAGAACCCAACGGTCCTTCTAAGGGCTACAACGACTTTTTTTTTGGCCTCCTCTCGGCTGCTGGCTGGGACTTGTAGTGCAGCTACCGCCATCTTGGCTGCACACTGTTAGGGCCTCAATTTAGATTTTGGTTAGGCAGGAATCACCCACAAAGAACCCAACAGCCCTTCTAAGAACTACAAACACCTTTTTTTTGGCCTCCTCTCGGCTGCTGGCTGGTACTTGAAGTGCATCTACCGCCATCTTGGCTGCACGCTGTGCACAGTGACTGGTGGTAGAAGGGACAGCACGTGGTCCACACAGACCCAAAAGAAATTGCCCAAAGTCCTCTCAGTACTCATTTTTGCTGCTGCTGGTGCTGCTGCTGTACCTTGGCTTGCTGGGATCTGTAGTGCAGTCTAGGGAATACGTTTTTTTATCATTTCTATACACTACAGTCCAGTGAACAATTATGTAGTGTACTGTACAGTAGCGTCAATCTAGGGAATACGTTTTTTCTCTCAGTTATATATACTACAGTCCAGTGAACAATTATTTAGTGTGCTGTACAGTAGCGTCAGACTAGGGAATAGGTTTTTTCTCTCAGTTATATATCCTACAGTCTAGTGAACAATTATTTAGTGTGCTGTACAGTAGCGTCAGTCTAGGGAATACATTTTTTCTCTCAGTTATATATCCTACAGTGCAGTGAACAATTATTTAGTGTGCTGTACAATAGCGTCAGTCTAGGGAATACATTTTTTCTCAGTTATATGTACTACAGTCCAGTGAAAAATGGAGTGGTTTGCGGTAAAATAGCCGCCATTTAAAGACTACGTTTTTTCTCAGTTATATGTACTACAGTCCAGTCAAAAATGGAGTGCTTTGTGGTAAATTAGGCGCAGTCTAAAAAATTTTTTCTCTCAGTTATATATACTACAGTGCAGTGAACAATTCTGTCGTGTGCGGTATAGTAGCCACACGCTAGTGTTGACACCAACAAGTGACCAAGTTAGTTGAGAAAGCAGGTGAAGCACATAAAATTTTACCCTGACACAGCATGGCGGTGACAACAGAGTGACCAAGTGAGACTGAGGTAGCAGGTGAAGCACATAAAATTTTACCCTGACACAGCATGGCGGTGAACCAAGAGTGACCAAGTTAGACTGATGTAGCAGGTGAAGCACATAAAATATTACCCTGACACAGCATGGCGGTGAACCCAGAGTGACCAAGTTAGACTGATGTAGCAGGTGAAGCACATAAAATTTTACCCTGACACAGCATGGCGATGAACCCAGAGTGACCAAGTTAGACTGATGTAGCAGGTGAAGCACATAAAATTTTACCCTGACACAGCATGGCGGTGAACCCAGAGTGACCAAGTTAGACTGAGGTAGCAGGTGAAGCACATTAAAATTTACCCTGACACAACATGGCGGTGACAACAGAGTGACCAAGAGAAACTGAGGTAGCAGGTGAAGCACATAAAATTTTACCCTGACACAGCATGGCGGTGAACCCAGTGTGACCAAGATAGACTGATGTAGAAGGTGAAGCACATAAAGTTTTACCCTGACACAGCATGGCGGTGAACCAAGAGTGACCAAGTTAGACTAATGTAGCAGGTGAAGCACATAAAATTTTACCCTGACACAGCATGTTGGTGAACCCAGAATGACCAAATTAGACTGATGTAGCAGGTGAAGCACATAAAATTTTACCCTGACACAGCATGGCAGTGACAACAGAGTGACCAAGTGAGACTGAGGTAGCCGATGAAGCACATAAAATTTTACCCTGACACAGCATGGTGGTGAACCCAGAGTGACCAAGTTAGACTGATGTAGCAGGTGAAGCACATAAAATTTTACCCTGACACAGCATGGCGGTGAACCCAGAGTGACCAAGTTAGACTGATGTAGCAGGTGAAGCACATCAAATTTTACCCTGACACAGCATGGCGGTGAACCAAGAGTGACCAAGTTAGACTGAAGTAGCAGGTGAAGCACATAAAATATTACCCTGACACATCATGGCGGTGAACCCAGAGTGACCAAGTTAGACTGATGTAGCAGGTGAAGCACATAAAATTTTACCCTGACACAGCATGTTGGTGAACCCAGAATGACCAAATTAGACTGATGTAGCAGGTGAAGCACATAAAATTTTACCTTGACACAGCATGGCAGTGACAACAGAGTGACCAAGTGAGACTGAGGTAGCCGATGAAGCACATAAAATTTTACCCTGACACAGCATGGTGGTGAACCCAGAGTGACCAAGTTAGACTGATGTAGCAGGTGAAGCACATAAAATTTTACCCTGACACAGCATGGCGGTGAACCCAGAGTGACCAAGTTAGACTGATGTAGCAGGTGAAGCACATAAAATTTTACCCTGACACAGCATGGCGGTGAACCAAGAGTGACCAAGTTAGATTGAAGTAGCAGGTGAAGCACATAAAATATTACCCTGACACATCATGGCGGTGAACCCAGAGTGACCAAGTTAGACTGATGTAGCAGGTGAAGCACATAAAATTTTACCCTGACACAGCATGGCGGTGAACCCAGAGTGACCAAGTTAAACTGATGTAGTAGGTAAAGCACATAAAATTTTACCCTGGCACAGCATGGCGGTGAACACAGAGTGACCAAGTTAGACTGATGTACCAGGTGAAGCACATAAAATGTTACCCTGACACAGCATGGCGGTGAATCAAGAGTGACCAAGTAAGACTGAGGTAGCATGTGAAGAGCATAAAATTTTACCCAGACACAGCCTGGCGGTGAACCCAGAGTGACCAAGTTAGGCTGATGTAGCAGGTGAAGCACATAAAATTTTACCTTGACACAGCATGGCGGTGAACCAAGAGTGACCAAGTGAGACTGAGGTAGCAGGTGAAGCACATAAAATTTTACCCAGACACAGCATGGCGGTAAACCCAGAGTGACCAAGTTAGACTGAGGTAGCAGGTGAACCACCCAAAAATTAACCCTGACACAGTATAGCAGTGACACCACCAATACCTTGGTCAGACTGAGATTGTAGTCAAATGGCTGTAGGTGAGCCTCACAAAAAATTGTTTTAAAGTGTTTGAATTTGACTCTCCTAAAAAATTGTTTTTGAGTGTCTGTAGTTGACCCTCCTAAAAAATAGTTTTTGAGTGTCTGTAGTTGACGCTCATAAAAAAATTGATTGGAGAGAGGGCCTGTAGGTGGCCCTCTGTAAACATTGTTGGAAAATAGAGCCAGCAGGCCCTCTGAAAAATTGCCTGTTGGCTCAGAGTTTGTGTACGAAGAGAAGGAGGAGGAGGAGGAGAGGAATCGGATACATAAACAATTTTCATGTTGAGCTGCTTTACCCCAGTGGAGATTTGAATTCCGGTGAAATCCAGGCTTTATTAATTTTAATAAGCGTCAGCCTGTCAGCATTGTCTGTTGACAGGCGTGTACGCTTATCAGTGATGATGCCACCAGCTGCACTGAAGACCCGCTCTGACAACACGCTAGCGGCAGGGCAGGCCAGCACCTCCAAGGCATACAGCGCCAGTTCGGGTCACGTGTCCAGCTTTGCAACCCAGTAGTTGTATGGAGCAGAGTGATCACGCAGGACACTGGTATGGTCAGCTATGTATTCCCTCACCATCTTTCTGAACAGCTCCCCCCTACTCTGCCTAGACTGGGGACAGGTGACATAGTCTTGCTGGGGTGACATAAAACTGGCAAAGGCCTTGGAGAGTATTCCACTGCCAGTGCTTGACAAGCTGCCTGCTCCCCTCCTCTCCCCCGCTAGTTGGCCCACAGAACCACGTCCTCTGCCGCTAGCGGTGTCAGATGGGAAGTATAGTTTCAGCTTGTGCACCAGGGCCTGTTGATATTGATTCACTCTCATACTCCTCTCCTCTACAGGAATGAGAGTGGAAAAGTTCTGCTTGTACCGGGGTTCCAGGAGGGTGAACACCCAGTAATCGGTGTTGTGAAATGTGCTTCTAACGCAAGGGTCACGGGAAAGGCAGCCTAACATGAAGTCAGCCATGTGCGCAAGAGTCCCAACACGCAAGAATTCCCTTTCCTCAGTAGGCTGACTCTCCATTTCCTTCTCCAACTCCTCCTCTTCAGCCCACGCTCAACAGATAAGAAGGAATGATCATAGGTACCCTCTTCAGTCTCGCCAACAGTCTCCTCCTCTTCCTCCTCATCCTCCTCCTCCAATACGCGCTGAGAAACAGACCTGAGGGTGGTCTGGCTATCAAGCAACGTATCTTCTTCCCCCATTTCCTGTGACAAGCGCAAAGCCTCTGACTTCATGCTGAGCAGTGACTTTTTCAGCAGACAAAGCAGCGGGATGGTGACGCTGATAATGGCGACATCGCCGCTGACCATCTGCTTTGACTCATCAAAGTGGCTTAACACCTGACAGATATCAGACATCCACGTCCACTCCTCATTGTAGACTTGAGGAAGCTGACTAACATGACTACCAGTTCTCGTGGAAGTTTTCATCTGGCAGTCTACAATGGCTCTGCGGTGATGGTAAACCCTGGCTAACATGTGTAATGTAGAATTCCATCACGTGGGCACGTCGCACAACAGTCGGTGAGCTGGCAGTTGTAAGCGCCGTTGCACTGCCCTGAGGGTGGCAGCATCTGTGGTTGACTTACGGAAATGCGCACAGATGCGTCGCACCTTGGTAAGCAAATCAGACAAATTGGGGTAGGTCTTGAGGAACCGCTGAACCACAAGATTGAACACGTGGGCCAGGCATGGCACATGTGTGAGCCTGCCGAGATGCAGAGCCGCCACCAGGTTATGCCCATTGTCACACACAACCATGCCTGGTTTGAGGTTCAGCGGTGCCAGCCAAAGATCAGTCTGCGCCGTGATGCCCTGTAACAGCTCTTGGGCGGTGTGCCTCTTGTCACCTAAGCTCAGCAGTTTCAGCACCGCCTGTTGGTGCTTACCCACGGCAGTGCAGCTGCACCTGGAGCTACCGACTGAAGGCGCCGTGCTCACGGATGGTAATTGAGAGGAGGAGGAGGGGTTGGAGGAAGAGGCATAATAAGCCTGAGAAACTGTGACCGAGGCAGGCCCTGCAATCCTCGGTGTGGACAGCACATGAGCGGCCCCAGGGTCAGACTCGGTCCCAGCCTCCACCAAGTTAACCCAATGTGCCGTCAGTGAGATATAGTGTCCCTGCCCGCCAGCACTTGTCCACGTGTCCATGGTTAGGTGGACCTTCTCAGTAACCGCGTTGGTCAGGGCACGGATGATGTTCTCTGACATGTGCTGGTGTAGGGCTGGGACGGCACATCGGGAAAAATAGTGGCGGCTGGGGACCAAGTACCGAGGGACAGCCACCGCCATCAGGTTGCAGAAAGCCTCAGTCTCTACCAGTCTATAGGGCAGCATCTCCAGGCTCAACAATTTGGAGATGTGGACGTTTAGGGCTTGTGCATGTGGGTGAGCGGAATTGTATTTGCGCTTGTGCTCAAATGTCTGCTGCAAAGATAGCTGCACGCTGCGCTGGGACACATTGGTGGAGGTTGTGGAGGATCGTGGAGGTGAAGGGGTGGTTGTAGGGCGGGAGGAGCTCTTGCCGGGGTCCTGGGCGGGTGGTTGACTAGCCGAGCCAGCATGTGACACAGGGGAAGGGGTAGTGGTGTGACCCGCAGGAGGTGAACGGCCTTGGTTCCACTGAGTCGGGTGTTTAGCACTCATATGCCTGCGCATGCTGGTAGTGGTTAGGCTGGGTAGTGGTGGCTCCCCTGCTGAACAGGTTGCACACCACAGTCCTTCGGTCATCCTCACTTTCTTTAAAAAACCTCCAGACTTGCGAACATCTAGGCCTCGGCACGGGAGCTTGACTCCGTGAAACAGTTGCTGATCTACCTGCTCTGGCCCTGCTTCTCCCTCTGGCCACCCCACTGCCTCTTCCAACCTGTTCTGGTGCTGCACTTGCCTCCCCTCTGAAACGCTGTCTTCAGTTGGATTACCAACCCAGCTCAGGTCAGTCACCTCATCATCCACGAGCTCTTCCTCCGATTCCTCACTCTGCTCCCCCCTCGAACTTACTGCCCTGACAACAACGTCACTGTCTAACTACCGTGTCTCATCATCATCATCATCCGACACCTCTTCACGCACTACTTCACCCACAGACTGTGAAAGTTCTAAATTTTGGGCATCGGGACAGAGCAACTGCTCATGTTGCTGTTGAGCAGTGGTTTGTGTCTCTGGGTAGGGTCCTGAAAAGAGTTCCTGTGAGTATGCCAGATCTGAATCCATACTTTCCGTGGGGGGGGGGCAGGCTGGGGGGAAGGAGGTTGAGCTGGAGGAGCCAGAGGTCTTACTCCCTTGGCTAGCGTGGGTGGACTGCGTGGAAGACTTGGGGGGTGGATAAATTACTGGACGCATTGTCCGCATCCACGTCATCACCTGTTTGCACTGTTGTGGTTTCCATAGTGGTGTACCACGTGAACCAGTAAGTTGCGAGATGAAGCTAGGGAGCGAAAACTCTGCCGGCTGTTCCACTGCTCCCTCATCAACATTACTGTGTAACCCTGCCCAGGACCACTGCCTCTGCCCCTACACTACTTGAACGCCCACGTCCATGCCCTCGTCCTCGACCCTTAGCCCCTTGGGTTCAACATTTTGTATGTTCACTGCACTGTATGATATATAACTGAGAGAAAAAACTTAGTTTTAGACGGACGGGCTATTGTACCGCAAACCACTTCAATTTTTCACCGCAATGTAAGATATATAACTGAGAGAAAAAAACTTATATTTTGTAACACTCCGGCTAACGTGTGCAGCCACACGACACAATTTTGCACTGGCCACTTAGTATATATGACTGAGAGGAAAAACATGTCTTTAGACGGCGGGCAATGCCACCGCAAACTACATCTGCAATTTTTCACTGCCACTTGAGGATATATTAACTGAAAGGAAAAACGTTTATATTTTCTACCACTTCCGGCTCAGTGTGAGCACACGACAGGAATTTTGCCACTGCACTGTAGTATATTATGGACTGAGGGAAAAGACGTAGTCTTTAGACGGCAGCTATTGCCACCGCAAACCACTCAATTTTTCACTTCACTGCTAGGGATAATATAACTGAGAGGAAAAACGTATATTTTCTACACTCCGGCTAGTGT
>ONZH01020039.1:0-27233 GCA_900303285.1 Rhinella marina | reverse complement strand
CCCCGCAGGAGAGACATAACCAACCCCACCTTTTGCGCTTCTGTCCCAGAGGACCGAGGTCGTAAGGAAAAATAAAGTTTACACCCTTCCCGAAATGAAAAAAATTTCTTACGATCGCCAGAAAAAAGGTCAGGAAGAGGAACCTTAGGTTCAGGTGCAGGTGACTGAACGGCCGGAGGTGGCACCGGGGCCGTAGCATGCATGTCTTCCTGAACCTGAAGGCGGATAGCCAGATCTTGAACCAACTTGGTCAAGGCCTGGACCTGTGCGACCTCAGCTGACATAGGCTCCATAGGTGGAGTGAACGTAGCTGGACGTATGCAGGTTGCAGGCCTCTTTGGGCCAGTGTTTCTGTCAGGGCTGGGATACACAGACAAGGGGTAAGTGATCCCTGAGCTAAATCCCAACCCCTTTCCCTGCCTATTGCCTACTCAGGCTAACCCCTGAGTCGACAACTTGAAGACTCGAGATACACTAGAACAAGTGCAGGGGAAGGGAAAACAAACAAAACAGACAAACAAGAACAAATGGATAGTCAGATAGCCGCGTCAAAACCAGGAGAGTACGTCAGGAACAAAATCAGTAAGCCAAGAGTAGTCACAAAACAAGCTGAGGGTCAAAGAACAAACAAGAATCTAAATAGCAGAGCACAAATGACAAACCAGGTAGTAGCAAGGAAACTCCAAACACTGGCAGCAAGGCTTGCATTAGAAGTCCTTAAATACCTAGCAGACCCCACCCAACCAGCTGACTGGGAGGAGAAGGCAAGGAACAAAACTTAACTCATAAGATACCAGATAAATCAGAAAATAAACACAGACTATATTGCTTGCGTTTTCCGGCGACCAGTAACAGGCCGCGAGCGAGCGTGCGCACCAGCCGAGTCCCTGGCACTTATGACCGTTGCGCGCGTCCCCTGCCTGGGACGCGCATCCACAGCCAGAGACCTTCGGCTGGAGGACGAGCCTGCCAAAATAGCGGACGAAGCCTGACCACGGGCAATCACCTCGCCACCAGAGTCAGAGACAGGACCAGCAGAATGGGTGCAATGACTGCCGGTCCTGACAGTACTATTTAGACTGCGGCTACTGTGTCACACACTATATAATTGTTCACTGGACTGTAGTACATATAACTGAGAGAAAAAACATACTCTTTAGACTGCGGCGACTGTACAGCACACTACAGAATTGTTCACTGCACTGTAGTATATATAACTGAGAGAAAAACGTACTATTTAGACGGAGGCTACTGTGCCACACACCACATAATTGTTCACTGCACTGTAGTATATATAACTAAAAGAAAAAACGTACTGTTTAGACTGCGGCTACTGTACAGCACACTACAGAATTGTTCACTGCACTGTAGTATATATAACTGAGAGAAAAAACGTACTGTTTAGGCTGCAGCTACTGTGCCGCACACTACAGAATTGTTCATTGTTCACTGGACTGTAGTAAATATAATAGAGAGAAAAAACTTAATCTTTAGACTGTGGCTAGTGTACAGCACACTACAGAATTGTTCACTGCACTGTAGTATATATAACTGAGCGAAAAAACTTACTCTTTAGACTGCGGCGACTGTACAGCACACTACAGAATTGTTCACTGCACTGTAGTATATATAACTGAGACAAAAACGTACTCTTTAGACTGCAGCTACTGTGCCGCACAGTATATAATTGTTCATTGGACTGTACTATATATAACTGAGAGAAAAAACGTATTTTCTAGACTGAGGCTACTGTGCTGCACACAACATAATTGTTCACTGCACTGTAGTATATGTAACTGAGAGAAAAAAACGTACTCTTTAGACTGCGGCTACAGTGCTACACACTACATAATTGTTCACTGGACTGTAGTATATATAACTGAGAGAAAAAACTTTTTCCTAGACTGTGGCTACTGTGCCGCACACCACATAATTGTTCACTGCACTGTAGTATATATAACTAAGAGAAAAAACGTACTGTTTAGACTGCGGCTACTGTACAGCACACTACAGAATTGTTCACTGCACTGTAGTATATATAACTGAGAGAAAAAACGTACTCTTTAGACTGCAGCTACTGTGCCACACACTACAGAATTGTTCACTGGACTGTAGTATATATAATAGAGAGAAAACACTTATTCTTTAGACTGCGGCTAGTTTACAGCACACTACAGAATTGTTCACTGCTGTGTAGTATATATAACTGAGAGAAAAAACGTACTCTTTAGACTGCGGCGACTGTACAGCACACTACAGAATTGTTCACTGCACTTTAGTATATATAACTGAGAGAAAAAACGTACTCTTTAGACTGAGACTACTGTGACGCACAGTACTTAATTGTTCACTGGACTGTAGTATATATAACTGAGAGAAAAAACGTAATTTCTACACTGTGGCTACTGTACCACACAACACATAATTGTTCACTGCACTGTAGTATATATAACTGAGAGAAAAAAACGTACTCTTTAAACTGCGGCTACTGTGCCACACACTACAGAATTGTTCACTGCACTGTAGTATATATAACTTAGAGAAAAAAGTACTCTTTAGACTGCGGCTACTGTACATCACACTACAGAATTGTTCTCTGCACTGTAGTATATATAACTGTGAGAAAAAAACTTACTCTTTAGACTGCAGCTACTGTACAGCACATTACAGAATTGTTCACTGGACTGTAGTATATATAACTGAGAGAAAAAACGTACTCTTTAGACTGCGGCTACTGTGCCGCACACCACATAATTGTTCACTGGACTGTAGTATATATAACTGAGAGAAAAAACAAACTCTTTAGATTGAGGCTACTGTACAGCACACTACAGAATTGTTCACTGCACTGTAGTATATATAACTGAGAGAAAAAACGTACTATTTAGACGGAGGATACTGTGCCACACACTATATAATTGTTCACTGGACTGTAGTATATATAACTGAGAGAAAAAACTTTTTTCTAGACTGTGGCTACTGTGCCACACACCACATAATTGTTCACTGCACTGTAGTATATATAACTAAGAGAAAAAACGTACTGTTTAGACTGCGGCTACTGTACAGCACACTACAGAATTGTTCACTGCACTGTAGTATATATAACTGAGAGAAAAAACGTACTCTTTAGGCTGCAGCTACTGTGCCGCACACTACAGAATTGTTCACTGGACTGTAGTAAATATAATAGAGAGAAAAAACTTAATCTTTAGACTGTGGCTAGTGTACAGCACACTACAGAATTGTTAACTGCACTGTAGTATATATAACTGAGCGAAAAAACTTACTCTTTAGACTGCGGCAACTGTACAGCACACTACAGAATTGTTCATTGCACTGTAGTATATATAACTGAGAAAAAAACATACTTTTTAGACTGCGGCTACTGTGCCACACAGTACATAATTGTTCACTGGACTGTAGTATATATAACTGAGAGAAAAAACGTACTCTTTAGACTGTGGCTACTGTACAGCACACCACATAATTGTTCACTGCACTGTAGTATATATAACTGAGAGAAAGAAAGTACTCTTTAGACTGCGGCTACTCTACAACACACTACAGAATTGTTCACTGCATTTTAGTATATATAACTGAGAGAAAAAACGTACTATTTAGACTGTGGCTACTGTGCCACACACTATATAATTGTTCAATGGACTGTAGTATATATAACTGAGAGAAAAAAATGTATTTTCTACACTGCGGCTACTGTGCCACACACCACATAATTGTTCACTGCACCGTAGTATAAATAACTGAGAGAAAAAACTTACTCTGTAGACTGCTGCTAATGTACAGCACATACAGAATTGTTCACTGCACTGTAGTATATATAACTGAGAGAAAAAACGTACTCTTTAGACTGCAGCTACTCTACAGCACACTACAGAATTGTTCACTGGATTGTAGTATATATAACTGAGAGAAAAAAGTACTCTTTAGACTGTGGCTACTGTACAGCACACTACAGAATTGTTCACTGCACTGTAGTCTATATAACTGAGAGAAAAAACGTACTATTTAGACTATGGCTACTGTGCCACACACTTATATAATTGTTCACTGGACTGTATTATATATAACTGAGAGAGAAAACGTATTTTCTACACTGTGGCTACTATGCCACACACGACATAATTTTTCACTGCACTGTAGTATATATAACTGAGAGACAAAACTTACTCTGTAGACTGCGGCTAATGTACAGCACACTACAGAATTGTTCACTGCACTGTAGTATATTTAACTCAGAGAAAAAACGTACTCTTTAGACTATGGCTACTGTACAGCACACTACAGAATTGTTCACTGCACTGTAGTATATATAACTGAGAAAAAAAACGTATTCCCTAGACTGCACTACGGAACCCAGCAAGCCAGGGTACAGCAGCAGCAAAAATAAGTACTGAGAGGACCTTGGGCAATATCTTTGTGGTCTTTGGGGACCACGTGCTGTCCCCTTTCTGCCACCAGTCACTGTGTACAGTGTGCAGCCAAGATGGCGGTAGCTTCACTACAAGTCCCAGCCAGCAGCCAGAAGGAGACCAAAAAAAAAAAGTGCTTGTAGCCTTAAAAGGGCTGTTGGGTTCTTTGAAGATGATTCCTGCCTAATTAAAATCTAAATTGAGGCCCTAACACTCTCCCTGACATACAGCAGCTCTATCCCTAATCTCATCCAGGCGGCGTCAGAGGCGAGCAGCGCGGGACCAGATTCTTATATTTCCAGGTCATCTGATCTGGCCAGCCAATCCCTGCTATCGACTTGTAGGGGTTCAACGTGATGCTAGGAGGTACCAAAGACTCTCCTGCATGTTGATTGGCTGAGAAAAAGGCACCTAACATGCAGGAAGAGGAAGATGCCGAGTATCTCATCCGAGTATCGAGCACGTACGTATACCCTAATGCTCAAACGAGCACCAAGCTCGGACGAGCATGTTAGCTCTTCTCTAATTAGTATATAAAATGAGAATGCTTGGCCTGGGAGAAAATGTTTGTATGTGGGTAACTAACTGGCTCAGTGATAGAAAACAGAGGGTGGTTATTAACGGTACATACTAAGATTGGGTCACCATCACTAGTGGGGGTACCACAGGGGTCAGTATTGGGCCCTATTCTCTTCAATATATTTATTAATTATCTTGTAGAAGGCTTGCACAGTAAAATATTTATTTTTGCAGATGACACTAAACTGTATAAAGTAATTAACACAGAAGAGGACATTACATTGCTACAGATGGATCTGGGATAGTTTACAGGCTTGGGCAGAGAAGTGGCAGATGAGGTTTAACACTGACAAATGTAAGGTTATGCACATAGAAAGGAATAATGCAAGTCACCAGTACATACTAAATGGTAAAACACTGGGTAACACTGACATGGAAAAGGACCTAGGAATTCTAGTGAACAGCAAATTACATTGTAGAAACCAATGTCAGACGGCCAATAAGATAATGGGTTCCATCAAAAGAGGCATAGGTTTTTTTGTTTTTTTTGCCTTCCTCTTGATCAACTTGCAGGATAACAGGTTGAACTGCTTGTTGACAGGACTTTGTTTTCCGTCCAGCATAACGGAAACCATAAGGGATCCGCTATGCTTTCCCATAGGCTTCTATTATGACGGATCAAAACGGAATGCCTCTTAAAGGTGTCCGTTTTGATGTCCGTCCTAGGGATTCCGTTTCTTTCCGTTATAACGATGTTATAACGGAAAGCCTGAACGGAATCCCTAACGGTGGTGTGAAAGAGCCCTTACTATGTTACCACGTCATCATGCTTGATGGGTGTGGTGATGTTATCAGTTAACATCATCGTGCCTGCCCTGTGTGATGATATGATTATGTCAAATTTCAGAGCAAGGAAGAATTGGCTTGTTTTCTTAAATCAAGATGGCCGCGACAGCCTCTCCAAGATCAAATGGATGAAATGAGTATGTTTTTTTTTTTTTTATTTTAACCCCTGATTAACACCCTGATAGGCTGAATGTGACTCTCAGATGTGAGGGGTTAATTTACGGGGGTCGCACGATCACCATTTCCTGTCATTGCGCTCGCACCATAAAATGGAAAGCAATTTGTTACAAATTAATTTGTAACAAATCAAATTTTTTTATAGAAGCTTGGCAAATCAGCCAAATTGAATTTTTGAAAACTAAGCTTATCACTAGCAGCAAATGAACAGATAGTGGGAAGCATTAATTTGGAAACAAAAGCCTTCTTCTCTTCCACACGAGAACACGCTAGCTCCAAAAGGCAGCATTATTTATTGTAAAATGATATTTTATTCAAAAGTAATTATACATCTAAGGGCTCATTCACAAGACCTTATATATTGTCTGCCTCCGTTCTTCAATTTTGCTGATCGGCTTATGGACGTATTCATTTCAATGGGGCCACAAAAGATGCAGACAGCACACCGTGTTCTGTTCGCATCCGTATGTCTGTTCCGTGGCCACACAAAAAAGATAGAACATGTCCTATTTTTGCCCGTATTTGCGCACAAGAATAGGCATTTCTATCATGGAGGGCGATGTTCTATAGTGCAGTAGGCACAAGGCCGGTATCCATGTTTTGCGGATCTGCAATTTGTGGTCCACAAAAATGGATATGCTTATGTGAAAGAGCCCTTACTGTCCGTTATTCCGCAAAATTCTCAAAGTCTATTCTGTATTGCTTCTGCATTTGTTCTGTATGTCCACAAAATACGGAACTGATCTCTCCGTATGTCTTCTATATTTTTCAGATCTGCAAAAATAAGGTTTTTTTTTATAATTTCCAAGGTTACATTAATAAAAAAAAGGTCACATGATTGCATAGGCACAATTTTCTCTGGCTTTGATGACACAGGGAGCTTTGTTCAAATATTGGTTGGTTGGTATCTATTTCTGACATTATTGCTTTGCTTTCATCATGGCTCATGTGAAAGAGGTTCTCCTGAGCTGCCTCATTTACTGGAGATTCGGACGGCATTTATCTATGCTGTCTGAAGAACTGGGGAGGAGGAGGAGGCAATGGGTTCATCCCATTGTCTCCCAGCTACTCAGGAAGGGACACTTTCACTCTTTGTACACTGATTTGTGACAACACCCTGATAAAATCCAGGGTTATTGTTGTATGTCGGTGGCATTCGATAACTTGCTCATTACTCTACATACTAGCTTCACCTTCCAGGACACAAACATGAGACTCAACATTTCTGCAGAGCAAAGGCATCTTGTCATGTTGAGGTAAGAATCTTTACATAACATTAGTAACTTTAAATAATATTATATCAAGTTTTTATATCCACAGATTCCTTGCTTCTGATAACTAATTTGCTTCACCGCATTTTGAGTATCTGCTGGGAATCAATTTCCCAATTTCTAGGATCATCTGGCAAACATGTCAACTCATCTGAAAGTGACTCAGAGCAGCGGTGATTCCCCAGTCAAAGATGAAAGATTGGCTTCAAATCGCTGAGGGAGCCTATTAATCAATGCAGTTCCCAAACTGCATAGGGGCATTGGATGGCAAACACATCCATGTTAAGAAGTTGCTTTACCCAGGGTCTCAATATTTTAATTTCAAACAATATTTTTCTGTGGTGCTGTTGACCTTGGACAGTAATTACAGGTACACAGGTCTGCAAATAAAAAGCTGTTTATTTTCTATATCTAATCTCATCTAATTTCCATGTATTTTGGTGTGCTGAAAACAAATAAAATATTGTAAAAACTCCTAAATGTCAGGATTTGCCACACAATGCAAAATTGTCTTCAAATTTATCAAATTATTATTATATTAATTATTCTTAATTTTTGTTATTTTTTATATTATGGGTTTTTAACCAAATTTAAAGTACAAATTACTATTAATTAATTTACATAAGTGCATTTAAGATATAAAATGCCAAAAAACCTTAAAGGAATTTTCCGAGTTATGTAAAAAAAAAAATATATATAGCACTGTAAATCTGATGGTCAGCAATATAAATTTAAATTTAATTTAAAATCCAGGGGGCGGAGCCTGATGCTGAGCTGAGCAGTCACAGAGGTTCTGAGCTCCAGCAGCAGCAGCCAAACTAAGCTATGTATAGCAGTCCTGAAGCACTAAAGCTCAACCAAATTGATCTTCCTTCATCCTGTACACTTCCAGGAAGACACAGAAGATGACAAGAACGAAGAAAAACCCTGGACCCCCCCATTAAACTTACCTCTTTATTCATAGCAGTGCAGATCCAAGATGGTGCCTGCTCTCAGCATGATGTAGCAGATAATCTACAGAGCTTCAGCAGCTCCAACAGCAGACGATCAATGAGGCAGCAGGTCTCTGCAGAACTGGTAGGACAAACCTCTCCGGCAAGTAAAACAAGTGCTATAAGTGAGGGGTCAAGACAATGTTCTCCATCAGGGGTAAAGGCAGACATTACTAAAGCCCAGAACGTGATAACGTTACACTGTCTGTTATGCAAGAGCTAATGGCAGACTTGAAAAGTTTTATACATCTAGACATCCAAACAGCCCTGAATACTATAAGCTATTGGGGATTGCACTGCACATTTGGAGGAAAAAAATAGAGCAGTTCAAAGAAGCACATAACTCTCTGGTAGACTCATATAATGAAACTGAAATTAGTGGACCTTGAAAATAGATCCAGGAGAAACAATTTTTAGACTAAGAAACATCCCTGAAAGCATCTCAAAAGACTCCCTCCATAATTATCTGATAGATCTCTTCACATCAATCATTCCAGATACTCCAGAAAGGGATCTCTTCATAGATAGAGCACAGAGGGTCCCCAAGCCCAGATCTCTGCCCGCCAGTACACCAAGAAATGTATTAGTTCGATTACATTTTTTTTCACTTTAAAAACAAGCTGCTCAGAGAAACGGGCAGAAATAAAGACAATCCTGAGCGTTTTAAGGGGGTTTCCTTTTTTGCAAATCTCTCTCCCGCAACCTTGGCAAGAAGGAGAGAATTTGCTAAATATACTGCTATTCTGAGAGAAAATGGAGTTTCATATCGCTGGGGATTTCCAGTAAAACTTACTATTCACAGGAATGGCACTAATTTCATTTTGCTCTCTCCAACAAAAGCTGCGGATTTACTCGAGAAGTGGTCCCTACTCTGCCTACTCTGTCCACAAAGGGGAGACAGATCCCCAGGAAAGCAGAAGCTTCCTACTCTGACAAAGGAATTGACTGTAGTAAAGCCTACAAGATGAGACGTGCCATTCAGCTGCTATACATGTGAGATACTTTGCTTGTTCCTGTTTTCACCCTTTTACTCAGGGACTTTATACCACCCAGTGTTCTTTACCCAACACATTTCAATTGAAGATAAATGGATGTTGTTTTTTTTTTTTTTTTTTCAAGTTTACATGACTTTATAATCGAATGGACTGTCTTGGTCTCTGCTGAGCTTTAGTTGTGGGTCTCTTGATATTTTTTTTTTTGTTGTAGCTGTTGGACAACCAGAACTAGACAAGACCCAAGGCCTTATTGTACTGGTTTGACAGATATTTATTCTCTAACCAGTATTTTTGTTCTCCACTGTGCGTTACGACTCCCCTTATCTCCAACCCAACACATGGCAATTGTGACTGGGATTAGTGACTTTGTAGAGACTTTGTGGTTTCTGAATGTTTGTTGTTTTACTGGTATATATTTTGTTTTTCTAGAGGGTAATATTTCACTTTATGTTTTGAAATTACTGTCACATCTTCAACAAACACTGACCTTACTTTCACCAGTTGAGGTATATGGTAGACTAGGAATCTATAAGCATTCTTTCAAGAACTCACCATGGCACTAAAGATCTCCTCCTTAAATGTTAAAGGATTAAATAGTCCCTTTAAGAGAACATGTTTTTATGCTAAATAAACCTAAATACTTACCTATTTTTCGTACAGCTTTGCAGGAATACTTTACTTTTAACCCCTTCGCGACCAGCGCCGTACATGTACGGCACTGGTGCGGTGCGGGGACATGACGCCCGCTCAGGGGTGCGGCGGGCGTCATGGCCGGCAAGTCTCTGCTGTTTCTAACAGCAGAGACTTGCCGCTACTTACCGCCATCGGCGGCGTCTTCTAGGCCCTTCTGATGCCGTGATCACACGTGATCACGGCATCAGGATGCGTCTGAACCCGGAAGCGTACGCTTCCGGGTGGTGTACAGACACCCCGTGTGGCCAATCGGGGTGTCTGTACACGATATGAAAACTGTAATC
This sequence comes from Rhinella marina, assembly GCA_900303285.1. Lineage (NCBI taxonomy): Eukaryota > Metazoa > Chordata > Amphibia > Anura > Bufonidae > Rhinella > Rhinella marina. The sequence continues at coordinate 17,023 of ONZH01020039.1, read as the reverse complement.
CTCGCTGGTGAGGATTACAGTTTTCAAAGTGCAATTCTTATTCTGGCCACTAGATGGCAGGCCAGGATAAGAAATGAGCAATTCATGGATTTATCTCAGTCTAGTAAATCCCTGATTGCTCATAAAGAAAAAAAAAAAAAACACAATATATCAGCTCATATTTGAGCTTAAAAATAGTCAGAAAAAATTTTAAAAATGTTAAAAAATATATAAAAAATAAAAAATATATAAAAGTTCAAATCACCCCCCTTTCCGTATAATGAAAAAATCAATACCTAAATAACAATAAATATAGACATCATGGGTATCACCGTGAACGAAAACGCCCGTACTTTTAAAATATATTTTAAAAAAATCCAATACGGCGTCCAAATGGCGATTCGCCTTTTTTGTCGCTTTTTTTTCTAAAAAAAATTAAATAAAACGTGATCAAAATGTCATACACAACCCAGAATGGTATCAATAAAAACTTCAGATCGCCCCGCAAAAAATGAGCTCCCATACAGCTCCGTACACATAAATACCAAAAAGTTATAGGGGTCAAGATATGTCAAGGAAAAAAAAAAAAGGGCAACTTTCTAATTATTTTATCGCTATCAAAACGCAGGAAAAACTATACATATTAGGTATTGCCGGATTCGTACTGACCAGTAGAATGAAAGTAACTGGTCAGTTTTAATGCACATCGGACGCTGTAAATAAGAAACCCGTAGAACTGTAGCGGAATAGCGTTTTTTTTTGCAATTTCACCCGATTTGGATTTTTTTTCCCGCTTCCCACTACACTATATGCAATATTAAATGGTGGCATTGGAAAGTACAACTTGTCCCACAAAAAACAAGCCCTCATACAGCTATGTGAACAGAAAAATAAAACAGTTATGGCTGTTTGAAGGCAGGGAGCGCAAAACGAAAATGCAGAATCGAAAAAACCTCCGGGGGTGAAAGGGTTAATTGTTTGCCTGACATCTCATCTTCAACTATTTGGTGCTCCCATAAGACGGTTATGAGAGGTCTATTCTTGAAATATTCCGCCCTAGCAAAGAAAAAAAGAAACCAAAAGATTGAACATCTTACTAGACAGATTAGACAAATAGAAGATGACAACAAGAAATCTCCTAAACTCATGTATGCTTTCCAATTCCTGCAAATCTAAATCTATGCACTATTACAGTGGAAACAAAGCTAATAAAGCTTTGGTGAAAAGGATTGAAGCCAAATCAGCCAAGTCTAGGATCCCCTTTTTGTATGGATCGGATGGACGGAAAGTTATGAATCCTAAGGAAATTGTTGATGAATTTGCAGCCTACTATTCTAAACTATATAACTTTGTTCAAGATGACAACACTCCCCAACCAAATACAGAGATAATCAATGCTTTTCTGAATAAAATCTCCCTTCCCCAATTGTCACCAGAGCCATACTGAATGCGGATATACATATAGATGAGGTCACTTGGGTAATAGCTTCTCTCAAATTAAATAAATCTCCAGGCCCAGATGGACTAACTAATGAATACTATAACATATTTTCCTTAACCCTCTATCCACAGTTAAAAGATTGTTTTAAACAGTTCTTCATGGGACATCCCATCCCTAAAGAGATGTTCTCCGCTATGATAGTCACTCTTCCTAAAGCAGGCAAAACCCCTGACACCCCAGATAATTTCCGTCCCATATCCTTACCTTATTCGGATAGGATATGGGATATTCCAAACTATTATCTAATAGATTAGTGGATATTTTACTTGATCTAATAAATAATGACCAGGTGGGATTTGTGAAGAACAGACAGACATCTCATGGCACTAGGAGGTTTATAGATCTCCTGGACATAATAGAGGGAAGAAGAACGCCTTCTCTGCTGTTATCTTTGGACGCAGAGAACCCCCACACTGGGGGTTCCTAAAGGCCACGTTATCAAAATGTGGGTTCCAGGGGAATTTTTCACAGCTATCACTTTATTCCCTTCCTAATGCCCTAGTTTTCTATCATCTATGTTTGATATTACCAATGGAACCCGACAGTGATGTCCCATGTCCCCTCTCATTTTTGCTCTAGTTATGGAGCCCTTTGCAAAGAGTATCAGAAGCTCGAGTGAGATTAATGAAATCAAGACCCAGGATAGTACTCATAAAATTGTCCTTTTTGCTAATGATACCATTATGGTCCTGACTAACCTATCCCTTTCATTACCAGCCGCTATAGACATCATCATTCATTTTAGTAAAGCATCCTACTACAAAATTAATATTTACCATATTTAGGTATAGTTTTATCCTACCTTCCTTGTACACTATTTCATGCCAATTATTTAACTTTATTAGAAGATGTTAAGAACACATTTTCTTCTCTGAAGATATTTGGCATATCATGGATGGGGAAAATTGCTGTGACCAAAATGGTGATTCTACCGAAGATTTTATATACGTTCAGAAATGTACCAATTTATGCCCCACCCTCTTATACAAAAAAAAAAATAGCATAACTTACTTATGCAGTTTGTGTGGGGTGGGTAGAATCCGAGGACCAGGGCGGACATCCTGTTTTCTCATGTCTATTAGGGGCATGGGGGGGGGGAATTGTCCTTCTCTGCTTTTATAATATAAGGCAGTTATTCTAGCTCAGCTGAAATTGCTTTGGATAAAGGACATCTCTTAAGAAAAATGAGTACAAATCGAACTTGAGTCACTGAAAGGTCACAACATCTCTATTTTTTTTATATGCTCTTGTCCATTCTTCACTCCATAAAAACCTACCAAAATTAACGTCTATGTATTTTGCCATGCTAAGGATGTGGCTTGATCCCTCCTTTCACAGACTGTTCCAACCTATATATATATATATTAGATACACCTATATCTATCTTTGAACTACTTATTCCCGATTTCTCTGTAACAAGCTGGACTAGGAAAGACCTTCTGTTCAGTTTCCCTTTTTAGTAGACAAGTACAGCCTTTCTCCTTTGGATCATTTTCAGTATCTGCAACTCAGATATGTACTCCAATCACAATCAGCGCCTCTATCCCAGACCCCCAATTCCCCTTTACTACAATTATGGATATTAAATACATGTTCTAACTCTCATAATATCTCTTTCTGCTATATAAATCTGATCTTGGAGGAAGGGGACAGACAAGAAAGAATCAAAAGCCAATGGCATCATGATTTAAATCACTGCTTCACTGACGATCAGTGGTGCTCTGCCCTTTCCTCCACGCATATATTTTATAAATGCATTTCCCATCTGGAAACCCATTGAAAAATCTTGTACAAATGGTATCTTACACAAATCCGCATATTTCCCAACACCTCAATTATATACTAGAGATGTGATAGCCAGATAGGTTCTTACCTACACATGTGGTGGAAATGTAGATTAATAAACAAGGTTTGGTCGGAGATTTTTTCTATATTATCTAAGATATGCCAATTTCACCTCACCCCGGACCCAGCCCTAGCTCTAGCTCTCATTTCTTTGGGTGTTGAGTAGTTCTCCTTTCTACACTCTACCATTATCTCTCATGCATGTATAGCCATGAGACAAAAAAATTGCAGCCAGCTGGAAAAGTAAAGTACCCTTACACATTTCATATATTTTGCACTCCATTAATGAACAGTGTTGGTATGAGAGGATGTCCACCTCGGTCTTCGGTCTTTCTGGCAAATATAGGTCAAGATGGGAATTGTGAATCTCCTCAGTCTTTTACAAACCTTTCTGATCCTGTCTTTCATACCTGATCTTATTTTCACTAAGAATTTTTATTCATAGAAATAGTATATTCATAGAATCTACTACTTTATCTGGAAGATGTGCAGTATTGTTTAAAATATTTGCCATATTTGCAACTAGATTTTAGAGATTACATTTGTATAACTTTTGACATTTCTTATGCCTCTCGCTGTTAGACAGATTTTATGTCCTTTTATTTTTTCATTTATATTTTGCTTATTAATGTAAAATTAATACCATTATGATCAATTTCTCTGGACTACCTCAAGAATTTATTTTCAATGATATTTCAATAAAATATTATGATAAAAAAAAACAATTTAAAATCCAATATGATTCAGAGCAATGGCGTCTTTTAATAGATTTTTCAAAAAGTGTCAAAACAGTTTTAGTCCACAACGGTGGTTTGTACGCTTCCATACCTGTAGGTCATTCCGTACATTTAGGAATCGGAAACCTATGAGAACTTGGAATTGGTTCTTCGTAAACTTAAATATGAAGACCATGGTTGGCAAGTGTGTGGGGATCTGAAGGTCTTGTGCATGCTGCTCGGGCAACAAGCTGGGTATACCAAATACCCTTGTTTTCTGTCTATGGGACACTCAAGACCGACAAAATCACAGAACCAAGAAGAGTTAGCAGCTAAGGGTGCTAACAGTTGGTGAAAAAAAAGTCCCCGAGAAATGTTGGTACCTCCCCATAAAGCTCTTCACCAAATAAAATTGGGATTGATGAAGCAATTTGTAAAATCACTTCCAAGAGATGAAGAATGCTTCAAATACTTGGTCACCAAGTTTCCAAGCCTGTCAGAGGCAAAATTGAAGGAAGGTGTGTTAGTCAGACCAGACATTAGAAGGCTTATAGTTGATCAAGAGTTTGTCAATACCATAACGAATCCTCAAAAAGAAGGGTGGATTGCATTTAAAGAAGTCAAACAGACATTTTTAGGCAATAACAAAGATCCTCACTACAAATAGATCATCGGACGAATGCTGAAAGCATTTCAAGCTTTAGGTTGCATGATGAGTGCATTTCCTCCAGTCCCACCTTGACTACTTTCCTGAAAATTTGGGAGCTGTGAATGAGGAACAAGGTGAACGATTCCACCAAGATGGAAAGGAGATACCAGCGAAAATGGAGCATTAGAATGATGGCAGACCACTGTTGGATGCTTCTCAGAGACATTCCAGATGCTACTCACAAGCGTAAATGCACCAGGAGGAGCCTCACAGGGAAGAAGAATCGAGTTTAGTGTGTAGGTGAGCTTATTTCAGTTCAAAAAAGGATTTTCATGAAAAGATTCTAATAAAACATTAATTTTCTAAGTCTATTTTAATTTATTTTGAGGTATTGCCTTAAATAACATTTACCTACATTGTCAGGAAATGGGATGTCCTATGACAAAATGGAGGTCATTTTCGGATTCAGCGCACCAAAAAACATAAAGATTACGTGGAATAACCAAAACAGCTCTTGAAAAAAAGTTTGCACACCTGATTATTGTTGACATTGGTGCCTATGGAAGCACAGCTGACACCCACATCTTCTGTACTTCCAGAATGGGTGAGCGGTTTTGTGCCAACCAGCTTTCTCTACCCAAATGACTTCCAGGATCTACTTCTCCACTGGCCTAATTTGTAATCATGACAAACAAAGGTTTTGCATTATGACGAAATGTAATGTGTGTCTTTCCATAACGCGATTTGGATGAACAGAAGCGCATATTCAACTATCATACATGTCAATATGTTAAATGTGCTTTTGATATAGATACTTTCCAGTAAGTAGAAGTGTTCATGTCATCATTGCAGATAAATCCGGAAAATGCCACCCTGATGATTCAGGCATGTGTAATTTTAGTCAACTTAACTTCACCAGGATTCATGTTGTACCCTCAGATACTGAAGTGGTCCAATATCTGGCAACATAATCTGTTGAATTGGAACATAATCTTTATGAAAGAACTGGAGGGCTGGTCTTGTAGTTTGGGAACTCTGTGCAGATTACTTCAGCAGTACTGAGAGTACAGAATTTAGGCCGCTCACTAATTTCATCTGGATTCGGGACCCTTATTTTCAATTATTTTCAAAGTGTGAAATTAGATGGTTAGTTCTCTTGTTATGTCAGAGTAGTGTAAGGACTATTATAGGACCCTTGACGTGGGCTTGCGGGCTAAGGTAATTTCAAACAAGTTTTCTTTTGTCAAAAATGTTTAAAAATTAATAAATATTTTTTTTAATTTATATTTTATTTTTATTTAAGTTTTTAAAAGCATAAAAACACAAAATAAAGTAGACTGATTTGTACAGAATAATGTAAGGCTTGCAGGCCAAAAAGAGAATGGGTGTCATATAGAGGCAGGTACATATCAGTAATTTACCAACAATAACTGAACCAACAACACATATGGGTGTAATAGACTAAATCTTGATATATAGCAACCTGCTTAATGAAGGCACGAAAGGAGGGAGGCAAAAAGCACAGTGATTATAAATACAGTGTCTTGCGAAAGTATTCGGCTCCCTGGAACTTTTCAACCTTTTGCCACATTTTAGGCTTCAAACAAAAAGATATAACATTTTAAATTTTTGGTGAAGAATCAACAACAAGTGAGTCACAATTGTGAAGTGGAACGAAATTTATTGGATCATTTACACTTTTTTTGTAATAATAAAACTGAAAAGTTGGGCGTGCAAAATTATTCGGCCCATTTACTTTCAGTTCAGAAAACTCACTCCAGAAGTTCATTGAGGATCTCTGAATGATCCAATGTTGTCGTAAATGACTGATAAAGATAAATAGAATCTACCTGTGTGTAATCAAGTCTCTGTATAAATGCACCTACTCTGTGATAGTTTCAGGGTTCTGTTTAAAGCACAGAGAGCATCATGAAGACCAAGGAACACACCAGGCAGGTCCGTGATACTGTTGTGGAGAAGTTTAAAGCCAGATTTGGATACCAAAAGATTTCCCAAGCTTTAAACATCCCAAGGGGCACTGTGCAAGCGATCGTATTGAAATGGAAGGAGTATCAGACCACTGCAAATCTACCAAGACCCGGTCGTCCCTCTAAACTTTCATCTCAAACAAGGAGAAGACTGATCAGAGATACAGCCAAGAGGCCCATGATCACTCTGGATGAGCTGCAGAGATCTACAGCTGAGGTGGGAGAGTCTGTCCATAGGACAACAATCAGTCGAACACTTCACAAATCTGGCCTTTATGGAAGGATGGCAAGAAGAAAGCCATTTCTCAAAGATATCCATAAAAAGTCTCGTTTACAGTTTGCCACAAGCCACCTCGGAGACACACCAAACATGTGGAAGAAGGTGCTCTGGTCAGATGAAACCAAAATCGAATTGTTTGGAAACAATGCAAAACAATATGTTTGGCATAAAAGCAACACAGCTCATCACCCTAAACACACCATCTCCACTGTCAAACATGGTGGTGGCAGTATCATGGTTTGGGCCTGCTTTTCATCAGCAGGGACAGGGAAGATGGTTATAATTGATGGGAAGATGGATGAGGCCAAATACAGGACCATTCTGGATGACAACCTGTTGGAGTCTGCAAAAGACCTGAGACTAGGACGAAGATTTATCTTCCGACAAGATAATGATCCCAAACATAAAGCAAAATCTACAATGGAATGGTTCAAAAATAAACATATCCAGGTCTTTGAGTGGCCAAGGCAAAGTCCAGACCTGAATTCAATTGAGAATATCTGGAAAGAGCTGAAAACTGCTGTTCACAAATGCTCTCCATCCAACCTCAAAGAGCTCGAGCTGTTTTGCAAGGAAGAATGGGCAAGAATTTCAGTCTCTAGATGTGCAAAGCTGAGAGACATACCCCAAGCGACTTGGAGCTGTAATCACAGCAAAAGGTGGTGCAACAAAGTATTAATGCAAGGGGGCCAAATAATTTTGCACGCCCCACTTTTCAGTTTTATTATTACAAAAAAAGTTTAAATGATCCAATAAATTTCGTTCCACTTCACAAATGTGACCCACTTGTTGTTGATTCTTCACCAAAAATTTAAAATGTTATATCTTTTTGTTTGAAGCCTGAAATGTGGCAAAAGGTTGAAAAGTTCCAGGGGGCCGAATACTTTCGCAAGGCACTGTATTTATAATCAGATTATATAATCATATAATCTGAGGGTGGAGGTGGAGAAGGCAATAGAGGGTTAGTCCCTATCTGCAAAATTTCTGTATTTCTTCCAGGGTCCCCTTATGGAAGAAAAGATATTTCTAGAGCGAAGTTCCCAGTGTGATATTTCCTCAAAACGATAAAGCTGATCAACTTTATTAAACCAGTGTTCCATCGAGGGAACATCTTTTGAGCTCCAGTGTAGCGGTATTAGTAATCTGAACTCTGTAATCAGAATTGAGAAAAAGGCACCAGAACGTTTTTTTTCTTACTGGGAGACCAAGACTGAGCAGAGCCATCTCAGGATAGCAGGTATAGGCTGTGTCACATATTTTATTACTTTCTCTGAATATCTTTTCCCACATCTCATGAATTTTTGTGCAGGACCACCAGACATGAAAAAAGGTACCTTTTTGTGAACAGCATCTCCAACAGGCATCCGGTATGCCAGGAAAAAAACAAGCAATTTTATCAGGGGTCCAATACCAACAAGAAAGAACTTTATATCTGTTCTCTTGGATACGGACGCAACGTGATAATTTATGAGGAGCTTTCAGTAGACTGGAGGTCTCTGCAGACGAGAATTTCCTACCCAGATCTCCTTCCCACTGTCACGAACGTTCCGGCATCAGGTTGCAGGCGTTCGGCTAGGCTTTCAAAAGTGACATAATTTGACATGTTTTCCTCTTGGTTTGGTTGCTATTTACCACACCCCTTCCCCTCAGATGTTGTGGGTGTGGTGATTATGTTTCCCCTATTTATCCCTTCCTCTCCCAGTATTCCTTGCAGTTTATACTTTCTGCTGACTTTGTTTTGTGTAGTGTTGTTCTCGGCTGAGATCCGGTTGCTGCAATATCTGCATTAAGATAAGTGTCATTTTCCCTATTGTGTTTATCCTACTTTTCCCTGTTGTGGTTTTGCGGTCTGGAGTCTCCTGTTCGTTCGTCCTCTTGGAGGAACGGGTTGACTCTGTCACTAGCTGCAGGGTTCTTTAGGGTGAGTTTGTTATTAGGTTCCTGTGTATGAACTGTCCTACCACTAAGGCCTGTTCATACTGGTAGTCAGCCAGGGCCTAGTTTCAGGGTTACCTGCAGGAGATGACCGTTTTCCTTGTTTGGTCCTTTCCCCTTCCCTCTTACGCTTGGTGTGGCTATACCAGAGCGTGACACCCACATACCAACTATTGCTGGTTTGATCTCCAGTACAGGAGTCTTCAGCATCTTATATAGATATGAGATACGTTTTTTAGGATAATTCTCACAAACTACAAATTTTTCAAAATCTGATAATTCTCCAAAGGAGGGGAGCTGTTTAATAACTGGGAGCCGAGTCCGTCTAATTCCTTCACACAGCAGAGTGGAACTAGACGGTAGGAAGAGTTTACTTGATAAGTCTCCATCCGGCAAAATATTACCTCTGTTGTCCCTTAAGTCTGAAATTGCAATGGACAGAGATTTGGTCACAGCTGGAAGACTTTCTTTAAACTCCTTAGGAGTCTTAGCAATGATATCTTTAATCTGTAGAAGCCTAGAAGGATATGTGACGCCTTTGAAAGACTGTAGGAACCAATCCCACACCTTCAAAGTTTGTCTCATAATGGGACTAAAATCTGGGCCAGGAGGGAGTATTTTGTCAGACAAAAGCGAAGATCTAAGAGAAGTATTAGAAAGAGCATTCTCAATGGAAATCCATGTTTTATGAGATGGCTCCCTTAGCCAATCAATCGCTCTACATAAATTTATAGCTCTCATGTAGGACTCTGGGTCCGGTAAACCAATACCACCATAACCCTTAGGCTTAGACAGAGTGTGAAAGGAAATACGACTCCTCTTCCCTTGCCAAATGAATCTACGGATAATATTTAGAGATGAGCGAGCACTAAAATGCTCGGGTGCACGTTATTCGAGTCAAATTTTTCCCGATGCTCGGGTGCTCATTTCGAATAACGAACCCCATTGAAGTCAATGGGAGACTCGAGCATTTTTTGCAGAGGACCAAGGCTCTGCCTAGGGAAGGCTGGGTGAAAACCTGGAAACCTCAGAAAATGATGGAAACACCACGGAAATGGACAGGAAACAGCAGGGGCAGCATGCATGGATGCCTCTGAGGCTGCCTAATCCCACCATTACCCCAAATTCTCAGGCAACAGCCTGGTGGTGACCCTCAAGGCAATTGTGCTCACCCAGGCCATAAAAATTTATTGTGGCCCTGTATGGCTGTGACTACAGAGTGACCGAGTTACAGTGCAGGAGCAGGCGAAGCACATAAAAATTTATTGTGGCCCTGTATGGCTGTGACTACAGAGTGACCGAGTTACAGTGCAAGAGCAGGCGAAGCACATAAAAATTTATTGAAGCCCTGTATGGCTGTGACTACAGAGTGACCGAGTTACAGTGCAGGAGCAGGCGAAGCACATAAAAATTTATCGAGGCCCTGTATGGCTGTGACTACAGAGTGAACGAGTTACAGTGCAGGAGCAGGCGAAGCACATAAAAATTTATCGTGGCCCTGTATGGCTGTGACAACAGAGTGACCGAGTTACAGTGCAGGAGCAGGTGAAGCACATAAAAATTTATCGAGGCCCTGTATGGCTGTAACTACAGAGTGACCGAGTTACAGTGCAGGTGCAGGCGAAGCACATAAAAATTTATCGTGGAACTGTATGGCTGTGACAACAGAGTGACCGAGCTACAGTGCAGGAGCAGGCAAAGCACATAAAAATTTATCGAGGCCCTGTATGGCTGTGACTACAGAGTGACCGAGTTACAGTGCGGGAGCAGGCGAAGCACATAAAAATTTAGCGTGACCCTGTATGGTGGCGGTGACAACAGAGTGATCGAGTTAGACTGAGGTAGCAGGTGAACCACCCAAAAATTTAGCCTGACACAGCATGGCGGTGACACCACCAGTGCCTTTGTCCGACTGAGATTGCAGAAAAATGGCTGTTGGTGAGCCTCCCAAAAATTTTTTTTGGAGTGTCTGAAGTCGACCATCCCAAAAAAATTTTTTTGTGTGTCTGTGGTTGACGATACTGAAAAATTGTTTTAGAATGTCTGTAGTTGACGCTCCTGAAAAATGGTTTTAGAGTGTCTGTAGTTGACGCTCCGGGAAAATTGTTTGGAGAGAGGGCCTGTAGGTGGCCCTCCGGAAACATTGTCTTAAAAGTGTGCCAGTTGGCCCTCTAAAAAATTCCCTTTTGGGTCAGCGTTTGGAAATGAAGAGAAGGAGGAGGGGGAGTAGAGGAGAGGAATGGGATACATAAGGAATCCTATTCTTTAGCTGCTTTCCCCCGGAGGAGATATGAATTCCGGTGAAATCCAGGCTTTGATCATTTTAATAAGCGTCAGCCTGTCAGCGCTGTCAGTTGACAGGCGTGTACGCTTATCGTGATGACGCCACAAGCTGCACTGAATACCCGCTCTGACAACACACTAGCGGCAGGGCAGGCAAGCACCTCCAAGGCGTACAGCGCCAGTTCAGGCCACGTGTCCAGCTTTGAAACCCAGTAGTTGTATGGAGCTGAGTGATCACGCAGGACGTTGGTAAGGGGTGACATAAAACTGGCAAAGTCCTTGGAGAGCGTTCCCCTGCCAGTGCTGGACAAGCTGCCTGCTCGCCTCCTCTCCCCCGCTACTTGGCCCACAGAACCACTCCCTCTGCCGCTAGCGGCGTCAGATGGGAAGGATTCTTTCAGCTCGTGCACCAGGCCCTGTTGATATTGATTCACTCTCATACTCCTTTCCTCTACAGGGATGAGAGTGGAAAGGTTCTGCTTGTACCATGGGTCCAGGAGAGTGAACACCCAGTAATCGGTGTTTGAAAAAATACTTCTAACGCGAGGGTCACGGGATAGGCAGCCTAACATGAAGTCTGCCATGTGCGCCAGAGTCCCAACACGCACGAATTCACTCTCCTCACTGGCCTGACTCTCCATTTCCTCCTCCTCCTCCTCCTCTTCAGCCCATAAACGCTCAAGAGTTAAGAAGGACTGAGCATTGGTACCCTCTTTTGTCTTGCCAACATTCTCCTCCTCTTCCTCCTCATCCTCATCCCCCTCCTCCAATACGCGCTGAGAAACAGACCGGAGGGTGCTCTGGCTATCAAGCGACGCATCTTCTTCCCCCATCTCCTGTGACAAGCGCAAAGCTTCTGACTTCATGCTGAGCAGTGAATTTTTCAACAGGCAAAGCAGCGGGATGGTGAGGCTGATAATGGCGGCATCGCCACTGACCATCTGTAATGACTCCTCAAAGTTGCTCAACACCTGACAGATATCAGACATCCACGTCCACTCCTCATTGTAGACTTGAAGAAGCTGACTGACCTGACTATCAGTTCTGGTGGAAGTTGACATCTGGCAGTCTACAATCGCTCTGCGCTGCTGGTAAACTCTGGATAACATGTTTAATGTCGAATTTCGTGGGCAAGTCGCACAACAGTCGGTGAGCTGGCAGTTGTAGGCGCCGTTGCACTGCCCTGAGAGTGGCAGCATCTATGGTTGACTTGCGGAAATGCGCACAGATGCGGCGCACCTTGGTGAGCAAATCAGACAAATTGGGGTATGTCTTGAGGAACCGCTGAACTATGAGATTGAACACTTGGGCCAGGCATGGCACATGTGTCAGTCTGCCGAGTTGCAGAGCCGCCACCAGGTTACGCCCGTTGTCACACTCAACCATGCCTGGCTTGAGGTTCAGCGGTGCCAGCCACAGATCGGTCTGCGCAGTGATGCCCTGTAACAGCTCTTTGGCGGTGTGCCTTTTGTCACCTAAGCTCAGCAGTTTTAGCATCGCCTGCTGGCGCTTACCCACGGCACTGCTGCTGCGCCTAGAGCTACCAAATTAAGACGCCGTGCCCACAGATGGTAATTTGGAGGAGGAGGAGGAGGGGTTGGAGGAAGAGTCATAGTACATCTGAGAAACCGTGACCGAGGTAGGCCCAGCAATCCTCGGTGTGGGCAGTACATGAGCGGTCCCAGGGTCAGACTCGGTCCCAGCCTCCACCAAGTTAACCCAATGTGCCGTCAGTGATATACAGTGTCCCTGCCCTGCAGCACTTTTCCACGTGTCCGTGGTTAGGTGGACCTTATCACTAACCACGTTGGTCAGGGCACGGATGATGTTCTCTGACACGTACTGGTGTAGGGCTGGGACAGCACATTGGGAAAAATAGTGGCGGCTGGGGACCAAGTACCGAGGGACAGCCACCGCCATCAGGTTGCGGAAAGCCTCAGTATCTACCAGTCTATAGGGCAGCATCTCCAGGCTCAACAATTTGGAGATGTGGACGTTGAGGGCTTGTGCCTGTGGGTGGCTGGAATTGTATTTGCACTTGCGCTCAAATGTCTGCTGCAAAGACAGCTGAACGCTGCACTGGGACACATTGGTGGAGGTTGTGGAGGATCGTGGAGGTGAAGTGGTGGTTGTAGGGTGGGAGGCGCTCATGCCGGGGTCTTGGGCGGGGGGTTGACTTGCCGAGCCAGCATGTGACACAGGGGAAGGGGCAGTGGTGTGTCCCGCAGGAGGTAAAAGGCCTTGGTTCCACTGAGTCGGGTGTTTAGCACTCATATGCCTGTGCATGCTGGTAGTGGTTAGGCTGGTAGTGGTGGCTCCCCTGCTGATCCTGGTGTGGCACAGGTTGCAAACCACAGTCCGTCGGTCATCCTCACTTTCTTTAAAAAACCTCCAGACTTGCGAACATCTAGGCCTCGGCACGGGAGCTTGACTCCATGAAACAGTTGCTGATCTACCTGCTCTGGCCCTGCTTCTTTCTCTGGCCACCCCACTGCCTCTTCCAACCTGTTCTGGTGCTGCACTTGCCTCCCCCTCAGAAGCACTGTCTTGAGTTGGCTTACCAACCCAGCTCGGGTCAGTCACCTCATCATCCACCAGCTCTTCCTCCGATTCCTCACTCTGCTCCCCCCTCGGACTTACTGCCCTGACAACAAAGTCACTGTCTGACAACTGTGTCTCATCATCATCATTATCATCCAACACCTCTTCACGCACTACTTGCACTAAGTCCGCACTCTCATCACCCACAGACTGCAAAAGTTCTACATTTTGGGCATCGGGACAGAGCAACTGCTCAGGTTGCTGTTGAGCAGTGGTTTGTGTCTCTGGGTAGGGTCCTGAAAAGATTTCCTGTGAGTATGCCGGATCTTAATCCATATTTTCCGTGGAGGGGAAGGCTGGGTTGAAGGACGTTGAGCTGGAGGAGCCAGAGGTCTACTCCCTTGGCTAGCGTGGGTGGACTGCGTGGAAGACTGGGTGGTGGATAAATTACTGGACGCATTGTCCGCTATCCACGTCATCACCTGTTCGCAATGTTGTGGTTTCAATAGTGGTGTACCACGTGACCCAGAAAGTTGCGTGATGAAGCTCGGGAGCGAAACTCTGCGGCGTTCCACTGCTATCTCATCAGCATGTACATTGTCACCCTGCCCAGGACCACGGCCTCTGCCCCCTACACTACTTGAACACCCACGCCCTCGTCCTCGACCCTTAGCCCTGGGTTCATCATTTTGTATATTCACCAAACTGTCGAATTAATATCTGAGGCCAAAACCGTATTCAGTAGACAGTATAATTACTATCTGAGGCAAAAAAAATGTAGTCTTTAGACTCCAGCTATTGCACCGCAAACCACTCAATTTTGCACTGCACTGTAGGATACATAACTGACAGAAAAAATGTATTCTCTAGATTGCGACTAGTGTACCGCAAATCTCACAATTATTCACTGGACTGTAGTTTATATAACTGAGAATAAAAAAATTATTCTCTATACTGCGGCTAGTGTATCGCACACCTCACAATTGTTCACTGGACTGTAATATATATAACTGAGAATAAAAATGTATTCTCTAGACTGCGGCTAGTGTACCGCACACCTCACAATTGTTCACTGGACTGTAGTTTATATAACCAAGATTAAAAACGCATTCTCTAGACTGCGGCTAGTGTATCGCATACCTCACAATTGTTCACTGGACTGTGATATATATAACTGAGAATAAAAACGTATTCTCTAGACTGCGGCTAGTGTACCGCACACCTCACAATTGTTCACTGGACTGTAGTTTATATAACTGAGAATAAAAACGTATTCTCTAGACTGCGGTTAGTGTATTGCACACCTCACAATTGTTCACTGGACTGTAGTTTATATAACTGAGAATAAAAACGTATTCTCTAGACTGTGGCTACTGTACCGCACACCTCACAATTGTTCACTGGACTGTAGTTTATATATCTGAGAATAAAAACATATTCTCTAGACTGTGGCTAGTGTATTGCACACCTCACAATTGTTCACTGGACTGTAATATATATAACTGAGAATAAAAACGTATTCTCTAGACTGCGGCTAGTGTACCGCACACCTCACAATTGTTCACTGGACTGTAGTTTATATAACTGAGAATAAAAACGTATTCTCTAGACTGCGGTTAGTGTATCGCACACCTCACAATTGTTCACTGGACTGTAGTTTATATATCTGAGAATAAAAACGTATTCTGTAGACTGCGGTTAGTGTATTGCACACCTCACAATTGTTCACTGGACTGTAGTTTATATAACTGAGAATAAAAACGTATTCTCTAGACTGCGGCTAGTGTACCGCACACCTCACAATTGTTCACTGGACTGTATTTTATATATCTGAGAATAAAAACGTATTCTCTAGACTGTGGCTAGTGTATCGCACACCTCACAATTGTTCACTGGACTGTAATATATATAACTGAGAATAAAAACATATTCTCTAGACTCCGGCTAGTGTACAGCACAACTCACAATTGTTCACTGGACTGTAGTTTATATAACTGAGAATAAAAACGTATTCTCTAGACTGCGGCTAGTGTACCGCACATCTCACAATTGTTCACTGGACTGTAGTTTATATAACTGAGAATAAAAACGTATTCTCTAGACTGCAGGTAGTGTATCGCTCACTTCACAATTGATTACTGGACTGTAGTTTATATAACTGAGAATAAAAACGTATTCTCTAGACTGCGGCTAGTGTACCGTATAACTGAGAATAAAAACGTATTCTCTAGACTGCGGTTAGTGTATTGCACACCTTACAATTGTTCACTGGACTGTAGTTTATATAACTGAGAATAAAAACGTATTCTCTAGACTGCGGCTAGTGTATCGCACACCTCACAATTGTTCACTGGACTGTAGTTTATATAACTGAGAATAAAAAACGTATTCTCTAGACTGCGGCTAGTGTATCGCACACCTCACAATTGTTCACTGGACTGTAGTTTATATAACTGAGAATAAAAACGTATTCTCTAGACTGCGGCTAGTGTATCGCACACCTCACAATTGTTCACTGGACTGTAGTTTATATAACTGAGAATAAAAACGTATTCTCTAGACTGCGGCTAGTGTATCGCACACCTCACAATTGTTCACTGGACTGTAGTTTATATAACTGAGAATAAAAACGTATTCTCTAGACTGCGGCTAGTGTATCGCACACCTCACAATTGTTCACTGGACTGTAGTTTATATAACTGAGAATAAAAACGTATTCTCTAGACTGCGGCTAGTGTATCGCACACCTCACAATTGTTCACTGGACTGTAGTTTATATAACTGAGAATAAAAACGTATTCTCTAGACTGCGGCTAGTGTATCGCACACCTCACAATTGTTCACTGGACTGTAGTTTATATAACTGAGAATAAAAACGTATTCTCTAGACTGCGGCTAGTGTATCGCACACCTCACAATTGTTCACTGGACTGTAGTTTATATAACTGAGAATAAAAACGTATATTCTCTAGACTGCGGCTAGTGTATCGCACACCTCACAATTGTTCACTGGACTGTAGTTTATATAACTGAGAATAAAAACGTATTCTCTAGACTGCGGCTAGTGTATCGCACACCTCACAATTGTTCACTGGACTGTAGTTTATATAACTGAGAATAAAAAACGTATTCTCTAGACTGCGGCTAGTGTATCGCACACCTCACAATTGTTCACTGGACTGTAGTTTATATAACTGAGAATAAAAACGTATTCTCTAGACTGCGGCTAGTGTACCGCACACCTCACAATTGTTCACTGGACTGTAGTTTATATAACTGAGAATAAAAACGTATTCTCTAGACTGC
>ONZH01020038.1:0-56253 GCA_900303285.1 Rhinella marina | reverse complement strand
TACAGCTGCCAGAGGAGAGGAGGACAGACTGGGATCTTACTGGGGACTCTATTTAAAGCTGCCAGAGGGGGGAAGAAGAGTGACTAGGAACAGAATGAGCACTATAGTTACAGATCCCAGGGAGAAATACGGAACTTACTAGGAACTATATAGAGTATACAGCTGCCAAAGGAGGAAGGATACTGGTGTTAATGTGGAGCGGGGGGGGAGGGGGGGGTGAAAGGCATAGAAATTGGTCCCAGAAACCCTCTCACAACATCATATATTAGCAATGGCACTGAGAAGTTTAAAACAGCGGATGATTCCTCATTATCAGCACTGTCTCTGTTGCTGGAGAGCTGCCAGAAGAGCTCACACTCCACATATCCCCATAGCTATCATGTCTTACACTCCAGTCACTTCCAGAGCTGTACTTACAGCTCTGTTGACTTTCTGCTCTCAGGCTGCAGGAGCTCACATCTTCCTGTCCCTCCTGCTGGTTTACTGTCTGTGATGCAGAGAAGAGACACGGATGAAAGATGTCATCATGGTGGTCTGGCCCGAATGGAGAAGATCAGCAGAAGAAGGCCCCTTTCTGCTGCCTGAGAACCCAGGATGGTCCACAAGGCACTTTCTACAGGGCAGAAGATCAGAGTGCACGGCCCTAAGTCAGTGCAGTCAGCAGAATTTTAGATGCTGCTCTGTATGTGACCGAAGTATAAGACATGATGTCATGACAGAACTTTAAATGCAGCTTTGGATGCAACCGGAACGTAAGGCAAGACGTAACAACAGAATTGTGTATGCAGTTTTGGATGCAACAAAAATTATAAGACAGAATGGTGCTTGTAGATCGGTGTGTGACTAGAGGATACGGCATGATGTCATAGTGGAACTGTAAATACAGCTTTGGATGTGACTAGAGTATAAGACAAGATGTAACACAAGGGTAAAAGCGGCTTTACATGTGGTATAAGACAAGCTATAACAATCTTTCTGTGACCAGAGGATAGGACATGATATGACTGCTGTGGATGCAGCTCTGGAAGTGACTGGAGTATAAGACAAGATGTAACACAAGTGTAAATGCAGCTTTAGATGTGGTATAAGACAATGGAATTGAAACTGCAGATCTTTATGTGACCACATGATAGGACATGATATGACTGCTGTGGATGCAGCTCTGGATGTGACTGGAGTATAAGGCATGATATGCGTTACTCCACAATACATATATATTATATTTGGACAAACTATAAAATATTGCAAACTATTCGCAGTCAATCTGTAAAACGTCCACATACACGAGGACCATTCTGGGTGCCGTCCCTTTAAATCATTGGCTTTGTGTAATGGACGCAGCGGAGATAACGGGTATTATAAAAAGAATGGATCGGCGTCATTTCCAGGAGAGGCGGCCGCCCTGGGTTCTGAGGCAGCAGAAAGGGGCTTCAGTTTTGGCCTCATTTCACCTCAATTTTAGCGCAGATTCCACCAGCAACATCCCGAGCGTCTACGGCGGCGCCGACTTCTCCGCGGATCATCAAACCGAGCAATTTTACTGTAATCGTCTTGAAACGTCCCCCATTATCTTATCACAAAGTGACACACAATGAAATTTCCATCTGCTCGAAGCATCAGCCGGGATAAAAGCCTCATTTCCAGCCGGGGTTATTTTTGGGTCTTTTTTTCTATTTTTTTTTTTTTTTTTTTATTGTGTTTTGTCTTTTTTTTTTGTTGACTGAGAAAGCAGAAGACAAGCGGGGGATGGGAAGAGGTATGTGGGGGGTGCAGCTTACAATGGGGAGTTATAGATGGATAACAATCTACGTTTACATGAAATTTCATGCGGATTTTGGGGGCGTATTCCTCGCTCTAATCCACATGCAGTCTCCACAACCTCGGTCACAGGCATAGTAAAATTTCACGAAATTCTAAAATAACTTGTCACATATTTAGGGTGGAAAATATAAGGCCTTGTCCCATTGAACAGTCCTCCTTTGGAAGTGCAAAGTGCGGCAGGAATTCCTGCTGGGGAAAATACACATCAGGTTTTAATCCATCGTGTGAACGTAGACTTAAAGGGCCGGTGTCCGGTCAATGAAGTCCATCATAAACGTTGGCGCAGATTTCTGTGACTTTTCACACTTCTTGACACTTTTTTTAATTTTTTTTTTTTAAGAGTTGGAAAAGGGGAGGGGCTTAGCGGGAGGACTCGAAAAGTATTTAATTTTGTATCGTATGAACTGCCAAAAAGTGCCCCAAAATCATTAAAGGGGCTGTTCAAGGAGCATTTCAGCCTCTTCCTAGGCCAGTGACATCATGTTCATCAGTCACATGGCCTAGGTGCAGCTCAGTCCCGTTCAAGCGCTGCAATACCAAACGCAGCCACTAGACAATGAATGGCGCTGTGCTTGTTAAAGGGGTTGTCTCTCACTTCAGCAAATAGCATATGTCATGCAGAGAAAGTTAATACAAGACACTTACTATTGTATTTTGATTGTCCATATTGCCTCCTTTGATGGCTTGATTCAGTTTTTCATCACATTACACACTGCTCGTTTCCATAGTTACGACCACCCTGCAATTCATCAGTGGTGGTCGTGCTTGCACAATATAGGAAAAAGCATCAGCCACTCTGGTGGCTGGGACAGTGGGAGCGCACATAGGCTGATGCTCTTTCCTATAATGATGGATTGCAGGGTGGTCGTAACCATGGAAACGAGCAGTGTATAATGTGATGGAAAAATGAATCCAGCCAGCAAAGGAAGCAATATGAACAATCACAATACATTAGTAAGTGGCTTGTATTAACATTCTCTACATAATAAATGCCACTTGCTGAAGTGAGACAACCCTTTAAGCTGAAAAGCATCTTCAAACAGCAGATCGGTGGGAGTGCCGGGTGTCGGCCCACCGACGGTCTGATACTCTGCGGAAAGGTCATCAATATTAAAGACAACTCTTTCAAAAGTCCAGTGCCTCTTAATAAGGGCTCATGCTCACGACCGGTGCCAGCCCGTGCCCGTATTGCGTACTTCAATGGGTCCGCAATCACGGAGATGTGGAACGGAGGCTCCAGTCTAGGTAATCTATCCAGACTGATACATTTACTGATACATTGTAGCAAACTTTCATAGCAAGGGAGAGATTTGTGCTGATGATGAGGGATGAGCGAACCCGAACTCTACCGGGACCCGAACCCGGACTTTTTCACTGAAGTCCCAGTTCGGGTGATTTTATTAGTTTCCATTATAACATGGTTATATCGGAAAATAATAGCATTCTTAAGACAGAATGAGAAACAATATGACCATTTAGGGGTTTAAAAAAAAACCAAACCAACTCACCTCATCCACTTGGTCGCGCTGCAGCAGCTTCATCTATCTTCACTGAACAGGATCTGCGATGTATGCAATGAAGTCGTGCACTCTCCCACGTGGTGACGTGATTCCCTGAAATCAGCAGAGGCCATTTTGGCCATGTAACAGGTACAATATAATGTTGGCTTAGCATGCATGTGGAGCCTGCATCCTCTGAAGTTAGTGGAGGCTGCTATGGCACTTAGTGACTATGGTATTTAGTGTTATGTTCCCGTTTTAAAGAGATCGCCTTGACGTTTGGCAGACGGGCGCAAATCATTTTGTACAAAAGTATTTGCCAAGAATCTCACATTTACAACATAGCGTTAGTTTCGTGTATATAGTGAGTATGGCAGTATTATATGTACTTACTCTATTGTTTGTGTTTGCAGAGTGCAGTTACATTTGCTTTGTTTTTTACTTGTCTATTTTTTTTACTGTTCCATTTGCAGCCATGATGACGTGCACCTGCATACTTGAATGTCCTGACTGACCCCAAGTTTTTCTCCTATGTGGTGATGTCATCACGCATATTGCAGGTAGGTTTTTTTAACCCCTAAATGTCCATATTGTTTTGCATTCTGTCTTAAGAATGCGATTATTTTCCAAAATAGCCATATTATTAAAGGGGTATTCTCATCATGGACAATAGGGACATATCACTAGGATATGTCCCCATTGTCATATAGGTGCGGGTCCTCAGCTGCGGGGCTGGATTTGTTCTAGATACGTTTATAGCCTTTTAGCATACATGTCAATGTTCCTATTCACTGACATTTCACCCGGGTTGTATAAAATATTACTACATCAGGAGCCGGGGTAACACAGATATCAGACCTTATCATGGGTGACAGCAACCGGCAGTCCGGGTCTCCCCCATTCTTATCGACTATTATAAAAGACCTTGAATAGTCATGTGACACATGGCAGTGACTTGTTTCATGCACAAGACAAACAGAACGGGATAGAAAATTAAAAATATCAAAAATTATCAGTTGTACTCCGGCAGTTCTCGATGTGTCCACCAGAGGGGGCAATATAGCAGAAATTTCCCATCCCCAGAATGACAACTGAAATCCAAACTCTTGATGCCTCAGAGTATTTATTTAGATGAGCGACAAATACATGGCAATAGCTCCAGCAAAAAAACATAAAAAAATGGAAAATGCAGCAAAAACAGAGATTTGGAGTTAACAAGTCTTCACTAATGAAACAACTCCATTGAAATTGTTAGAAAAAAGCTGTCAGAATACATTTCTTCCTCAATAGTCGCCTGAAAGAGCTTCTTCATAATTAAGATGCTATTCACTGTGTAGACAGAGGGGGAGGGACATGGAGGAGCCGAATTTCACTGGTTTACACTGATAATGGCACTGTGTGATTTATGTACATGGGCTAAATCATCACTGACATACACCAACATACATCTCCTGTATTCCTGCTATCAGGGCCCCAGAATTGTGATCCCCACAAGATACACGGTAATAAGTCAATCTGCTGACCTATTCATATAGGATCAGGATGGAATAAATTATGAGCCTCCATATGTAAACAGGATAGGCAGCAAACAGAGATATTGAAAAAAACAAAGTGTATTATATACAGTGAAATAAGAAAATGTAATTACTATCATACTACACCCTAATGTAGGTATGACATTACAATACTGCTCCTATGTACTAGAATATAACTACTATAATACTGCTCCTATGTACAAGAATATAACTACTATAATACTGCTCCTATCTACAAGAATATAACTACTATAATACTGCTCCTATGTACAAGATATATAATATAACTATAATTTACTGCCTTTATGTACAAGAATATAACTACTATAATACTGCCTCCTATGTACAAGAATATAACTACTATAATACTGCTCCTATGTACAAGAATATAACTACTATAATACTGCCTCCTATGTACAAGAATATAACTACTATAATACTGCCTCCTATGTACAAGAATATAACTACTATAATACTCCCCCTATGTACAAGAATAAACTACTATAAAACTACTTCCTATGTACAAGAATATAACTACTATAATACGTACTCCTATGTACAAGAATATAACTACTATAATACTGCCTCCTATGTACAAGATATAACTACTATAATACTACTCCTATGTACAAGAATAACTACTATAATACTGCTCCTATGTACAGAATATAACTACTATAATACTGCCTCTATGTACAAGAATATAACTACTATAAATACTACTCCTATGTACAAGAATATAACTACTATAATACTGCCTCCTATGTACAAGAATATAACTACTATAATACTACTCCCTACAGAATATAACTACTATAATACTGCCTCCTATGTACAGAATATAACTACTAATACCTCCTATTACAAGAATATAACTACTATAATACTGCCTCTATGTACAAGAATATACTGCTATAATACTGCCTCCTATGTACAAGAATATAACTACTATAATACTGCCTCCTATGTACAAGAATATATCTGCTATAATACGCCTCCTATGTACAAGAATATATCTGCTATAATACTGCCTCCATGTACAAGATAATACCTACTAACTATACTGCTCCTATGTACAAGAATTACTACTATAATACTGCTCTATATATAATACTGCTCCTATGTAAAGAAATAACTACTATAATAATACAACTGCTCCTATGTACAAGAATATAACTACTATAATACTGCCTCCTATGTACAAGAATATACTACTATAATACTGCCTCCTATGTACAAGAATATAACTACTATAATACTGCCTCCTATGTACTACTGCCTCCTATGTACTATAAATACTGTTCCTAATGTACAAGAATATGACTACTATAATACTGCCTCCTATGTACAAGAATATAACTACTATATACTGCCTCCTATGTACATGTCTACATACTCCTATGTACAAGAATATAACTACTATAATACTGCCTCTATAACATGAATATAACTACTATAATACTGCTCCTATTTACAAGAATATAAACTACTATAATACTGCCTCCTATGTACAAGAATATAATCTGCTATAATACTGACTCCTATGTACAAGAATATATCTGCTATAATACTGCCTCCTATGTACAAGATTATATCTGCTATAATACTGCCTCCTATGTACAAGAATATAACTACTATAATACTGGCTCCTATGTACAAGAATATATAACTACTATAATACTGCCTCCTATGTACAAGAAATAACTACTATAATACTGCCTCCTATGTACAAGAATATACTACTACTATAATACTGCCTCCTATGTACAAGGAAATATACTAAATATATGTACATATAACTACTATAATACTGCCTCCATGTCAAGAATATGTACAAAATATAACTACTATAATACGCCTCCTATGTACAAGAATATAACTACTATAATACTGCTCCATGTACAAGAATATAATTACTATATACTGCTCCTATGTACAAGAATTAAACTACTATAATACTGCTCCTATGTACAGAATATAACTACTATAATACTTCTATGTACAAAATAAATACTATAATACTGCTCCTATGTACAAGAATATAATACTATAATACTGCTCCTATGTACAAGAATATAATACTAAATACTGCTCCTATGTACAAGAATATAACTACTATAATACTGCTCCTATGTACAAGAATATAACTACTATAATACTGCAAGAATTATAACTCATATGTACACAAGAATATAACTACTAATATACTGCTCCTATGTACAAGAATATAACTACTATAATACCCTCCTATGTACAAGAATATAACTACTATAATACTGCCTCCTACAAATATAACTACTATAATACTCCTATGTACAAGAATATAACTACTATTAATACTGCTCCTATGTACAAGAATATAACTACTATATAATACTGCTCCTATGTACAAGAATATAACTACTATAATACTGCCTCCTATGTACAAGAATATAACTACTATAATACTGCCCCTATGTACAAATATAACTACTATAATACTTATACTCTGCTATGTACAAAATATAACTACTATAATACCACTCCTATGTACAAGAATATGACTACTATAATACTGCCTCCTATGTACAAGAATATAATACTATAATACTGCCTCCTATGTACAAGAATAAAATATCTCCTATGTACAAGATATACTATATACTGCCTCTATGTACAAGAATATAACTACTATAATACTGCCTGCTATTTACAAGAATATAACTACTATAATACCACTCCTATGTACAAGAATATAACTACTATAATACTGCCTCCTATGTTACAAGAATATAAACTACTATAATACTGCTCCTATGTACAAAGAATATAACTACTATAATACTGCTCCTATGTACAAGAATATAACTATAATACTGCCTCCTATGTACAAGAATATAACTACTATAATACTGCTTCCTATGTACAAGAATATAACTACTATATACTTCTCCTATGCTACAAGAATATAAACTACTATAATACTGCTCCTATGTACAAGAATATAACTACTATAATACTGCTCCTATGTACAAGAATATAACTACTATAATACTGCCTCCTATGTACAAGAATATAACTACTATAATACTGCCTCCTATGTACAAGAATATAACTACTATAATTCTGCCTCCTATGTACAAGAATATAACTACTATAATACTGCTCCTATGTACAAGAATATAACTACTATAATACTGCCTTATGTACAAGAATATAACTACTTAATACTGCTCCTATGTACAAGAATATAACTACTATAATACTGCTCCTATGTACAGAATATAACTACTTATAATACCTCCTATGTACAAGAATATAACTACTATAATAACTGCTCCTATGTACAAGAATATAAACTACTATAATACTGCCTCCTATGTAAAGAAATAACTACTATAATACTGCCCTAGTACAAGAATATAACTATATATAAACTGCCCTCCTATGTACAAGAATATAACTACTATAATACTGCCTCCTATGTACAAGTATATACTACTATAATACTGCCTCCTATGTACAAGAATATACTACTAAATACTGCCTCCCTACAAAAATATAACTACTATAATACTGCTCCTATGTACAAGAATATAATACTATAATACTGCTCCTATGTACAAGAATATAACTACTATAATACTCTCCTATGTACAAGAATATAACTACTATAATACTGCTCCTATGTACAAGAATATATACTATAACTACTATAATACTGCCTCCTATGTACAAGAATATAACTACTATAATACTGCCTCCTATGTACAAGATATAACTACTATAATACTGCTCCTATGTACAAGAATATAACTACTATAATACGCTACCTATGTACTATGTAAAGAATATAAACTACTATAATACTATAATACTGCTCCTATGTACAAGAATATAAACTACTATAATACTGCCCTCCTATGTACAAGAATATAACTACTATAATTACTGCCTCCTATGTACAAGCCTCCTATGTACAAGAATATAACTAACTATAATACTGCCTCCTTATGTAACAAGAATATAACTACTATAATACTGCTCCTATGTACAAGAATATAACTACTATAATACTGCTCCTATGTACAAGAATATATACTAACTATAAATACTGCCTCCTATGTACAAGAATAGAATAACTACTATAATACTGCCTCCTATGTACAAGAATATAACTACTATAATACTGCTCCTATGTTACAAGAATTATAACTACTATAATACTGCCTCCTATTAATATAACTACGCTATAATACTGCTCTATGTACAAAAGAATATAACTACTATAATACTGGCTCCTATGTACAAGAATATAACTACTATAATACTGCCTCCTATGTACAAGAATATAACTACTATAATACTGCCTCCTATGTACAAGAATATAACTACTATAATACTGCCTCCTATGTACAAGAATATAACTACTATAATACTGCTCCTATGTACAAGAATATAACTACTATAATACTGCTCCTATGTACAAGAAATAACTACTATAATACTGCCTCCTATGTACAAGAATATAACTACTATAATACTGCCTCCTATGTACAGAATATAACTACTAAATACTGCCTCCTATGTACAAGAATATAACTACTATAATACCACTCCTATGTACAGAATATAACTACTATAATACTGCCTCCTATGTACAAGAATATAACTACTATAATACTGCTCCTATGTACAAGAATATAACTACTATAATACTCCTCCTATGTACAAGAATATAACTAAGCTATAAATATAACTACTATAATACTGCTCCTATGTACAAGAATATAACTATAACTATAATAACTGCCTCCTATGTACAAGAATATAACTACTATAATACTGCCTCCTATGTACAAGAATATAACTACTATATAATATTCCTGCCTCCTATGTACAAGAATATAACTACTATAATACCGCTCCTATGTACAATAATATAACTACTATAATACTGCCTCTATGTACAAGAATATATACTGCCCTCCTGCTATAATACTGCTCCTATGTACAAGAATATAACTACTATAAATACTGCTCCTATATGTATGTACAAGAATATAACTACTATAATACTGCCTCCTATGTACAAGAATATAACTACTATAATACCGCTCCTATGTACAAGAATATAAATACTATAATACTTCCTCCTATGTACAAGAATATAACTACTATAATACTGCTCCTATGTACAAGAATATAACTACTATAATACTGCTCCTATGTACAAGAATATAACTACATAACTGCTCCTATGTACAAGAATATAACTACTATAATACTGCTCCTATGTACAAGAATATAACTACTATAAATACTGCTCCTATGTACAAGAATGTATAACTACTATAATACTGCTCCTATGTACAAGAATATAACTACTATAATACTGCCTCCTATGTACAAGAATATAACTACGTATAATACTGCTCCTATGTACAAGAATATAACTACTATAATACTGCTCCTATGTACAAGAATATAAACTACTATGATTACTGCTCCTATGTACAAGAATATAACTACTATAAATTACTGCTCCTATGTACAAGAATATAACTACTATAATACTGCTCCTATGTACAAGATATAACTACTATAATACTGCCTCCTATGTACAAGAATATAAACTACTATTAATTACTGCTCCCTATGTACAAGAATATAATACTATAATACTGCTCCTATGTACAAGACATATAACTACTATAATACTGCTCCTATGTACAAGAATATAACTACTATAATACGCTCCTATGTACAGAATATAACTACTATAATATGCCTCCTATGTACAAGAATATAACTACTATAATACTGCCTCCTATGTACAAGAATATAACTACTATAATACTGCCTCCTATGTACAAGAATATAACTACTATAATACTGCCTCCTATGTACAAGAATATAACTACTATAATACTGCCTCCTATGTACAAGAATATAACTACTATAATACCACTCCTATGTACAAGAATATAACTATTATAATACTGCCTCCTATGTACAAGAATATAACTACTATAATACTGCTCCTATGTACAAGAATATAACTACTATAATACTGCCTCCTATGTACAAGAATATAACTACTATAATACCACTCCTATGTACAAGAATATAACTACTATAATACTGCCTCCTATGTACAAGATGATAACTACTATAATACTGCTTCTTATAAACAGAAGTTTGGAATGTGAAAATGATGAGAATAGTTGTTATTTGAGTGTTTGGGTTGTACACCCTCCACAAGTTTCTCTAAGGCTGTAATGTACATAATTATAGGGCACATTCATAGTTTTATGTTGTTTTGTTACTTTGTCAGGAGCTAAACCTAAAAATTACAGAACACACTGGGACAACAGCGCCACCTGCTGGATGTGGAGGTAATGACCTGGCACAACAGGAGCCAGGGAAACACAGAAAGCAAGGAACCAACAGGAGGCAGAACATGTCCAACCTATTACAGTGATACATATCAACAGGTCATCCCTCTGTTGGAGAGGTCAGTGGTGTAATAATCTGCAGAATATATCACTATGTGTCTGTCAGGAGGTAGGGAGGACAGAGCAATGCTCTGCAGATCTCTAGAGAGGTCCTTGGTGTAATAATCTGCAGGATATATCACTATGTATCATTCAGGACGTAGAGGGGGCAGAGCAATGTTCTGCAGATCTGTACAGAGGTCGGTGGTGTAATAATCTGCAGAATATATCACTATGTGTATGTCAGGAGGTAGAGAGGACAGAGCAATGTTCTGCAGATCTCTAGAGAGGTCAGCGGTGTAATAATCTGCAGAATAGATCACTATGTATGTGTTAGGAGGTAGAGAGGACAGAGCAATGTTCTGCAGATCTCTAGAGAGGCCAGTGGTGTAATAATCTGCAGAAAATATCTCTATGTATCTGTCAGGTGTATAAGGGATAGAGCAATGATCTGTCTGGGGTCAGTGATACAATGTTCTGCAGACTATATCATCAGGCATTTGCCATAATTCTAAGCCTGTTCCATCCATACGGATTGGCGCCTGTTGACCCACCGGTATTGGCGCTCGCCCAGTGCCACCCGCAGGCACACATGGCACTACCAGGGACAGGCACTACACACACAGATGAAAGGCTTCTGCGTCTGATGTATTTTTGATGAACATATGCCCAGAGGGCTCCTGGTGAATTCTGGGTCCCCTCAGCAGGTGAGCGGTTAACGCGTTTCGGACCCCAGGTGCTGCGCTCGTCTCCATCTGGCGGCTTGCAGATTTGGGCACGTGCCTGGTGCCGCACTGAACACGTCTGAGACGAGAGTCTACATGTGAATATTTCATAAGGATAAACTCTCTCCTGCTGCACGCTCCGTGTTCCCGGGGAAGAGCTTTGAAGACGCGTCTCGTAATACCGCCGCGCTCCTATACAGAATTTAACCCTGGTTTGTGGGAGCGCTCCGAGCCCTGACGACGTATTTGCCGCTCAATTATTAACGGACTAGATTAATCCACATCGGAGGAGAACAAGGCTGAAGCGTCAGTGGCGCCCCTTGACATTGGCGCGGGTCACCTCATGATCGGACCTTCCTTGTAATCCGTGAGCCGAAGATATTGTGATCTCCCCTTATGTGGTTACACTGACACATGGCGGTGTCTTTCATCTCCGCCGCCACGCTCTGTTTGATGCCTCAATATACATATATGGCGCAGACGACGCAGATGGAGCAGCTCTGGCGTTCAGCGCTGGACCTGAGAGTTGTTTGTAGCCTTGGCCTATACAGGGAGCTTCTCAATGATTACAGCTCCTGGGGTCAATATCCTCAGGGGCCTGGCCGAGTCTTGTAGGAATTAGGCTCTGATCTCAAAGACCACGAAGATTGAGATCCCCAGCGATCGGCTGTGATCTACAAAAGCTTATTTCCCTGCAGTGCCCCCGCAGGTCAATCATAGCATTGCATACTGAAATCACTTGGCTGTCTGCGAAATATACGGCTGTGTCAAGCCCTCAGCAAAGGTGCCTAGGAGCTGTGGACACAAAACGGCAAGGGGTTGGAAGGGGTTAAAAATAATAAAATAATTTAAAAAATTATTCTCACTGGCTCACACCCCCTCGGCGCCAGCGCCGCCGCTTCAGTCCTCCCTGTCGGGCTTTGCATGACTGCAGCGCTGACATGACCATATATACAACATGTGACTGCTGCAGCCAATCTCTGGTCTCAGCAGTCAGCTGACGCATACGTGATGTCATCACACAGGAATATGACGTAGTAGAGGCCGGGAGGATCAGAGCGATGCCGCTGGGGTGGACAGGCGCCTTAAAAACTAAGTTGTTGCTTCTTATTTTAAGCATTTTTGGGGCAATAAAAATGTTGCAAAAGTGTACACACCCTCGTCCAAATTTAAGGTAACATCGTCTCTTCCTTTCTTCATTGTACGGGTTAAAATCTCCACATCCCCTTTGTCATTGTGTGCATTGTTAGGTTATACTCCAGTCACATCCAGAGCTGCAGCCACAATCCATGCAGGATTGTCCCGCCCCCTGCTGGCTGTGTCTGCACTGAGCATAGCCTGCATGTGTAGGATTTATACCAGGCACAACCAGTAGACTTGTGACTGCAGCTTTTGATGTAACTGGAGTATTGCTCCATTTTCTAATTCCCTGCGGCTCCTGCACTGAAGCTCCTCCTGCTGGTATCTGGAGGCCAATCACTGGCTGTCATGGTGACATGTGGACACCCCTGAGGTCACATTGTGGCTAGTGATTGGCTGCAGCGGTCACATGACATCCGTTTCATGAGGTTGGACCTGTGGTGGCAGAACCATTGTGATTGACAGGCTCCTGCGTGGCTGACTTTTCCTCACCAAGGTGACAACTCCCGCTTGATCTTATCGGTTGTCAGGCTATGTTCTCTGGAAAGTAGAAGCAGGTGTAAGAACACAGAGGGGGGAGGGGCTGTGACAACCCGTCTATCAATCACTGTCCGTCCATTCAGAATAATTACCAGAGAGTAAAGTCTCTCAATTCATTTATCATTTTAATTGAGATTTAATGAGGGCGCGTTGAGCCCGGGATCATCCATCAAACACAGGAGATGCCGCTGTGGCAGGAATTTCCAGGTAAGCACATTTGTGCGGTGGGGGAGGGGTACAGGCAATGCCCCCGACTCCCAGCACTCACAAGCCTACTGTATGGGGACGTGTCCTCTCAGATTTCTCTGCTCTGTCGTGGATAGTTCCCGCTGTCACCATCCTTTCATGCTGAACGAGACGTGTGCCGGCCTCGTCATGTTGCAGCGCGCTCGCCTTTTGATGCCACCTCCGCAGGTATTTTTAAAGATCTGAACTTATCCCAAGAGCTCAACCTCCAAAGGTCGACAGAAAGCCACGTCCTCTCCACCGCACGCCATCGCTCGTCCGGGAGCTGCTTTGTTGTGTTTTCTCCTTTAATGTGGAATTTGGAATCTGTCTCTCGATCTGCCAAGAAAACCTCAAAAACCTTCCGCAGGAGAGGTGCCAGCTGTCAGAAACGTGCCAGCAAACAGCATGGAAGAAGCAGCCAGGAAGAAGAAGAGCAGGCGAAATACACGATCCTGACCCCAAACATCACCGGCCAAGGGTGTGGGTACCAGTGAAGCTGTACAGGAAGCTTCTGAGGGGCCGCTCTGCTATTGCCTATGTCAGTCTGAGGGCTACAGCACTTCTCTGGGATTGGGCGTGAGGCATGAACCAGGACCGGCAGGGGACCCAGTTGGATTTTTGCTATAAGAGGATCCCTCTGTGCTATGCACCTTTTATCATCAGATGAAATACACGACCCTGACCCCAAACATCACCGACCAAGGGTGCAGGTACCAGGTCAGAAAGCTGCTGAGGGGCCGCCCTGCTATTGCCTATGTCACTATAGCCCTCTCTAGGATTGGACATGAGGCACGAACCAGGAACATCTTTGGCCCTTTGCTGTATGCACCCTACCGCTCCTGACTTCCTGACATCCCGCCTTTTATCATGAGGTGAAGTACACGACTCATACCCCAAATATCACTGGCTAAGGATGCAGGTACCATCATATAGACATCCTATATTTTTTTCTATAACTTTGCAGTATAGAAATTTAAATCTCATATTGCTACATGGAAACCATCAGCAAGCTGCTGTTGATCGACTCTGTTATTCTTCGTATTCCTCCCAGCTGCCTGGCTCATCATCATACATGGATTACGGTGGAACGATGTAAAGGTCCATAGGGTTGCCGGGCCAAGCAGCTCTGGGCATTCACAGATCCATCAGCAGCATCTGCCCCGCTTGTTGATTGTTTCCAGTTAGTATGTGCATTTGAGATAATACATCTGTTTTTGATGATGTCTGTGCACTGAGCGGAGCGTCATTACGCGTGGTGAGTTGTGTGGACTCGTCGTGTTGTTTGCTTCCTTCCCTCGTCCCTGCAGCAGCTGTTCTCCTGGAAGAAGAAGCCAAGAAGAAATGTCGCATCATAAATGTTTAACTTCCTCTGCTTCCTACATAGAGGAGCCTGGGACCGGTCTGCAGCTCAGAAGGCGGATGTCGGATCCAGGGCCACGGGCGACCACTGAATGGTCAGCGTCAGGAAGGGGGAAGAACTGGTGGAGGCAAGAGGTACAGTTTGGCGGCTTGCCGCCCTCCGCCATTTGCCCTTGAGGCATATTCACATGCGGCAGATTTTGTTGCAGAAATTGTGTCGATTAGGACAGTCCTGCAAAGTGTAAATTCACCCTAAGGCTACTTTCACACTAGCGTTATGGAATTCCGGTATTGAGTTCCGTCATAGGGGCTCAATACCGGAATAAAACGCTTCAGTTTTGTCCCCATTCATTGTCAATGGGGACAAAACTGAACTGAAGACAACGGAATGCTCCTGAAAGCATTCCGTTCAGTCTTCAGACCGGAGAACAAACCGCAACATGTTGCGGTTTGCTCTCCGTACTAGTTATCCGCACCTAAACGGATCCGGAATGACCCCCAATGCAAGTCAATGGGGACGGATCCGTTTGGTGTGGACACACTTGTAAACGGATCCGTCCTCCATTGACTTTCAATACAGGTTATTCCGGATCCGTTTAAAAGCTAATACAACTGGATCCGGAATTACGGATCCACAAGGTTGTATTACTCAGTACGGATCCGGCGGGTCCCTTCACCCGCCGGATCCGTACTAACGCTAGTGTGAAAGTAGCCTTAGGCCTCTTTCACGTGTCCATGATGACATCTGTGACAAGAAGATCAGTGGTTCAGCCGTGAAGGATCCATGTTTGGTCCGTGTGTCCGTTTGTTTTGCCTTCCATGTGTCATCCATATTCCACTGACATGGCTAGAGTCAAAATTAGTTTCCAGAGCATCTCCTACCATTGGTCCTTAAAAACCACGGATCAAACGCGGATGGCATCCATGTTGGGTCTGTGGTTTTCACTGACCCATAGACTATAATGTGCGTGAGGGATCCATAATCACGGAGAGAACAGGGCAAGATTCATCGCCTGTGGAAAACCACTGACATGTGAATACAGACATTAAAGTAAATGGATACGTAAGTGCACCAAGACGTGTCCTTCCTTGGCGTGGTCTCTGTGTAGACACTGCCGGTGGGGGTCTGGCCTCGTTGTGCATGCTTATAAGCCACATGCAAACGGCAAAATAGCGGCTGAAACATTGTGCCGTTTTCTGTGCGCAATCTGCTTCAAATTTGTATGAACAGCGACCACAGATCCCCCTCCTCCTTCCGCAGGGTCAAAGACCTCCTATAAGAACCTCTGAGCTGAGTCCCCGATGCAGGAATTTGCAGAGTTTCCCCAGAAATGATTATTAATGAGTGGCAGCCGTGGGCTCAGCCGGCACGCACGTTGCAGATAGATGATCTGTCGCTGCCGCAGACGTATGCAGCAAAGACGATGGAGATGCATAATTAAATAAACATAGGTGTCTGCGTGTGATCACAATTTAACATGTTCACAGCAAGAGAAGCTTCTGTAAAATTCCCATCCTCCACCATCAATCAGAAGACTGTGTAGCGGATAGCACCTATGCAATAATACAGGTGCCATACATACAGTATATACCTGCTGAGACGTTGGGGTAGTTTGCATATTTGGCAGCTCAGCCCCCTCCTCGATATTAGTCCGAAAGTCCTTGCATCAAATGGGTTTAAAGGATGTGTTGCAGACAATTTTGTTGGTCCAGTGCATCTTATATAGAAATGAAGCATTTACAATGACCCGTTTTCTGTATACAGCTCCTATGCAGACCTATTGATCGCCATAGTAACAGACTACATACAATGGCCATGTAGTCTGACCCTGAAGTCATGTGTTACTCTCCTCTATTATCAAGAAGAGAAGCCAGAATGAGTAACAAGGGAATGTTGGATCAGACTGCAGAGAGTTTGTTTGTAGTCTGTTTCCATGGAGATACACAAGCCTGTATTAAAGCTGTATACACACAAATAAATGGTTGCAAAATTTTACATAGCCTGAAAACCAGGGCTTCCTTAGCCTTCTTGTTCCAGTCTAAACAGTGATAAGTGTCAAAGCTATAGGGGTCGCAGTGGTCACACTTGCAACCGGGCTCCTAAGCCAGGGCAGGCCCACTGTGCCCCCCTTGCCAGTGGCCAACTGGCAATTACTGTATTGTTTTTGCTTTTTAAGATGCAGTGCGTCTCATAAACTCGTACAGGTTCAGGACATAGTGCAGAGAAGCTCAGGGAGCTGAGAAAGCCTGAAGAGCCCGGGAGAGTAACAGCAGCGCAGAAGAGGTAAGTTGACTCAATTATTTTGGGTCTGATGGGGGGCTAACATGGAGGTCTAAAAGGGTTATGATCTGAGGATCTGATATGGGGGTCTGATCTGAGGATTTGATATGGGGGTCTGATCTGAGGATCTGATTATGGGGGTCTGATCTGAGGATCTGATATGGGGGTCTGATCTGAGGATCTGATATGGGGTCTGATCTGAGGATCTGATATGGGGGTCTGATCTGAGGATCTGATATCGGGGTCTGATCTGAGGATCTGATATGGGGGTCTGATCTGAGGATCTGATATGGGGGTCTGATCTGAGGTCTGACATGGGAGTCTGATCTGAGGATCTGATATGGGGGTCTGGTCTGAGGATCTGATATGGGGGTCTGATCTGAGGATCTGATATGGGGGTCTGATATGGGGGTCTGATCAGAGGTCTGACATGGGAGTCTGATCTGAGGATCTGATATGGGGGTCTGATCTGAGGATCTGATATGGGGGTCTGATCTGAGGATCTGATAAGGGGGTCTGATCTGAGGATCTGATATGGGGGTCTGAGATCTGATGGGGTCTTCGAGGATCTGATATGGGGGTCTGATCTGGGATCTGATATGGGGGTCTGATCAGAGGTCTGACATGGGAGTCTGATCTGAGGATCTGATATGGGGGTCTGATCTGAGATCTGATATGGGGGTCTGATCTGAGGATCTGATATGGGGGTCTGATCTGAGGATCTGATATGGGAGTCTCACCTGAAGATCTTATATGGGGGTCTGATCTGAAAGGTAATCAGTTATTGTTTTGTAGTGACGCACATTATAAGGCAGCATTTTTGTACTGGTACATATTATAAGGGGGTATTTTTGTACTGGTACATATTATAAGGGGGCATTTTATGTACTGGTACATATTATAAGGGGGTCATTTTTGTACTGGTACATATTATAAGGGGGCATTTTTTGCACGGGGTACATTATAACGGATACTTTTTGTACTGTTGCGTATTATAAGGGTTTGTATTGGCAACAATATAAGTTATTTTTTGTGCACTGTGTGACATTAATGATTGAAGGGGGCACTATCTGTGTGGTACTAGTATTTTCAGAGGGATTGTTTCTGCAGTGTAGTATTGGGGAGCACAGTGGGCACAGTATTGGGGGTGGCAGGATGGGGTGTTCAGGGGGTGAAGGATGATGGAAAAGTAGGTAAATTAAACTGTTTGTCAAACTCTGCAGAGACGAGAAATGGCTGAAAGAAGTCATCATGGTGGTCTGGTCTGTAGGAGAAGATGAGGAAAGAGAACGTCTAGAGAGGAGACATCACTGGATGTAAGAGGTATATGGTGCTATATTACCCTGTATGTTTTGTAGCTCTCAATGCAACATTTTCCAAGTATATATTTAACAGTAGGGCTGGAGGGAAGGGGTTAGGTTGAGAATTTGGCATGGGGGGCAGGCAGAAAGACTAGGTGCACCCGTTCCACAAAGCACTGAGGGAAGGAGGCCCAAGCCGAACTCTTGCACCAGGGCCCATGAGACTTTAGCTACACCCCTGAGTGATATGATGGATGGGGCTCAGCATAAGGAAGTGGACTGTATATTACTATTAGTATACATGGAGCATAACATTCGGGCCCCCATGATGCAATGCTGTTGGGGTGACTGTCCCTGTACCGCCAGGGCACTGTGGTATATGGAGGATATTTCCCCTTTAAAATGTGAATTCTTTCAGAGCTTATTTCTCTTGCACACAGAAAATCTAGAGCTCCATCGGGGGTCAGCGCCACAGACGGCACATTGTTACACCGCCTTAATCGTGCAATGGGAGTTTAATCATTGCGGCGATATCTTGTTTAGATCAAATGCGCAGCATAAAACGCTACCTGAGGATTTATTTGCTGCTGAGCATAATGTAATACAATGAAGGGAAGATGAAAGTGCAACATTATACATAAGAGATGGAGCTGAATGTAGGAGCCTGGAGGAGCCCAGATCATGCGGGTTGCATTTATTGGGAATATTGTAGTTCAGAATGAGTCCCTGAGGAGTCCTCGCTGTACACTACTGATTAGGGGATGTACTGGCATTTATGAGGAGGGCTGTTCTGCTCCCACTAAACATCCGGCTGCTCTGCTTAGGAGCAGAAGTCCAGAAACAAGGGAAGCAAAGGGAATTCTGTCCATAGGAATAACTGCAAGCGGCTGCCACCGACATCCATCAGGAACCTGGGGAAGGTAGAACAGCAATGTAAACTAAACATCGCCAATCTGAGCCAGCGACCTAGAATGACAGGAATGTCTCCAGTAACAAGGAGTGAAGGAATGTCTCCAGAGATTGGAAGTCATGGGGGAATGTCTCCAGAGGCAGGGAGTGATGGGAATGTCTCCAGAGATTGGAAGTCATGGGAATGTCTCCAGAGGCAGTGATGGGAATGTCTCCAAAAACATGGAGTTTCAGGAGTGTCTCCAGAAACTGTTAGTGATGGGAATGTCTCCATAGACAAGGATTGATGGAAACGTCTTAAGGGACCAGGATTGATGGAAATGCCTCCAGAGACTGGTGGTGACAGAGACATCTTATGAAACTAGGAGTGACAGGAACATCTACAGGGACTGAGAGTGACACAAAAGCAGTCCAGAAACCGGAAGTGCTGGGAATGTCTCCAGAAACAAAGAATCACAGGAACACCTCCACAGATTGGACCAAACTCTGTAACATTCCCCACCCTACCGGTTGACATTTGTAATAATGGAGCCTTTTTATGTAACAAAGTTCCTTAGGGCCCATCAGGATCCAGAGATGACTGCTCCCTTTGCAACCCCCATATCTACACTCCTGATTGCAGCCAGGGCTGCTACATTGTTGCTTATAGGCATAGATTTTATTGTAACTGTTTTTTTCTATTGTGACACAAACCACTCCAGATAACAGGAGTGCAGGAAACATCTCCAGAAACAAGGAGGACAACAGGAACGTCTCCAGAGACTGCTAGTGATGGGAACGTCTCCAGAGACTGCTAGTGATGGGAACGTCTCCAGAGACTGCTAGTGATGGGAACGTCTCCAGAGACTGCTAGTGATGGGAACGTCTCCAGAGACTGCTAGTGATGGGAACGTCTCCAGAGACTGGTAGTGATGGGAACGTCTCCAGAGACTGGTAGTGATGGGAACGGCTCCAGAGACTGGGAACGTCACCAGAGACTGCTAGTGATGGGAACGTCTCCAGAGACTGCTAGTGATGGGAACGTCTCCAGAGACTGCTAGTGATGGGAACGTCTCCAGAGACTCCAGAGACTGCTAGTGATGGGAACGTCTCCAGAGACTGACTCTAGTGATGGGAACGTCTCCAGAGACTGCTAGTGACTGCTAGTGATGGGAACGTCTCCAGAGACTGCTAGTGATGGGAACGTCTCCAGAGACTGCTAGTGATGGGAACGTCTCCAGAAACTGGTAGTGATGGGAACGTCTCCAGAGACTGCTAGTGATGGGACTGTCTCCAAAGACTAGGAGTTTCAGGAGTGTCTCCTAACAGTGGTAGTGATGGGAATGTCTCCAGAGACCAGGATTCATGGAAGTGCATCCAGAGACTGGCAGTGACGGAAACATCTCAAGAAACCAGGAGTGACAGGAATGTCTCCAGAGACAAGGAGTGATGAGAACATTTTAAGGGACCAGGAGTGATGGGAATATCCCCAGAGATTGGTAGTGATGGGAATGTCTGCAGAGTCTAGATGTGTCAGGAGCCTCCCCAGAGTCTGGTAGTGACAGGAACATCTCCAGATACCAGGAGTGATGAGAATGTGTCCAGAGGCAGAGTAACAGGAAAGTCTGCAGCGACTCAAAATAGCTCTAAAAGACTTAGATTATCTCAAGAGTCCTGGGAGAGATTGGCGTTGTCCATGGTTATAAGCTGACCAGAACATCTACATGAAAGTCTGAAAACCTCACTCCTATAAAACTGAGATTCTGAACCTCCCTGGTGGCAGAGCGCTGCAGAACATCTCTACAGATCTCATGTATTTGCACTTTCGGTTATATTCTATGGGGGATGAGTTACATAACGGATACATCACATGCAAATCTGTTGCACGAAAATAGGACATGGTGAGATGATGCCGGACTGAATTAGGACTGATTGTCCCCAGAGCCCAGTGTTGGTGTCCTGGTTACAGAGCTGACATCTTCGAAGTCACCTCTTCAGGCAGGATTGTAGGTATCGCCCTCTGAGAGGTGGTGGTGGGTGAGTGGGTGTTGAGTCCTTGCAGGGTGGTGGAGATGTCTTCAGTTCTCCAATACCCTGCAATTACTCATATTCCACAAATGTTACACAATAGACCATTGCGGGGAGGCTGACAATTAGGCACCTGGTCGGCCCCCCTTCCTCTTCCCATCCTGGAAGGCGCGGATCTGTATGGGAGAAGCTGGGAGCGGAGGGGTTAAAATCTGAGAGGAACGTCTGAAAGAGAAAACATTGCAGCGTCGTTGCTGCTGACACTGTGTTATTAGGGATTATTTATAACAAGTCAATGAGGAGATGCTGGGGCTGTCGCTTCTCGGCTCCGAGGCTTGTGCAACATATTGGGTGGGGGTGACGCCAAAAACGTGTGATCTTCCTATTGCTGTCCCTGGCTGTTATCTAGCTAGGGCGATACATATATATACGAACCAGGAAGATCAGGATGAACAGTGTTTTGAGCATGGAAGTCGATTGTGAGAGAGCATAATACAAAGAAACAAAAAGTTACAATAAAATCTGTTCCTATAGGCAACAACGTTGCATTTAGGGGTGTAGATAATGAGGATGAGGAGGGAGCAGTTACCTCTGGATCCTGATGGGCCCAAAGGAGTAATCTATGGGTGGCACCTGCAAGAGATCTTGAGAGGCTGACGATAGGGGGAGGTAAGATGGCGGTGTCTTTGGCCACTTGCTCAGTGCCTTTATTTTTATCGCTGGACGTGTGGACTGTCATGTTGTTTGCAGGAGGCAGAGATCTGCAGCTTGGTAATGGAAAAGTCTTTTGCGCCACCTACTGAACAGTATGGGTCACTGCATGAAGTGAAGCCAGAAGAGGTTGGAAAAAATGCCTTAGGAGGGGCTGAGAGTCATGAATGTAATTCACATCCTCCAGGGTATCAACCATCCATGTGGCTAGGGCACTTACTGATTGATGGTCAAGGCTTATGGCTCATGCACCAATTCATAAAATATAGGTATAGTTGTGATATGGGCACAACCTCGAATCATATGCATGATGTATGGCTCACAATGTGTGATGTATACTCGTCTAGCCACCCTGGCACATACAATGCATTCGGAAAGTCTTCAGACCCTTTCACTTTTTCCACATTTGTTATGTTTCTCCTTGTGCTAAAATAAAATAAAAAAAAATACAGCCCCCCCCCCAATATGCACTCAATCTCCCATAATGAGAAAGTGAAAACAGAATTTTAGAAATTTTTACTAATTTATTTAAAAGGAAAAATAAAGAAAAATGTAAATTCCATATGGTCATAAGTCTTCAGACCCTTTGCTATGATGACACTTGACATTTAGTTCTGGGGCCTCCCATTTCTCTGGATCATCTTTGAGATGTTTCTGCACCTTGATTGAAGTCTACCTTTGATAAATTCAGTTGATTGGGCATGATTTGGAAAGACTCAGTCCTGTCTAATATGTATATATATATATATATATATATATATATATATATATATATCTCACAACTGATAATACATATGAGGAAGGAAGAACTGCCTGTAGAGCTCAGAAACAGGATTGTGTGGAGACACAGATCTGGAGAAGGGGACAAACATTTCTGCTCCACTGAAAGTTCCCAAGAGCACAGGGGTCTCCATGATTCTTACATGGAAGAAGTTTGGAACATCCAGGACTCTTCCTAGAGCTGGCCGCCCTTCGTAATTAAGTAATTCGGTGAGAAGGGCTTTGGTAAGAGAGGTGACCAAGAATTGTCACTTTGACTGAGCTCCAAAAATCCTGTGTGCAGAAGGGATAAAAACTTCAGGATGGTAAACCATCACTGCAGCACTCCACCAATCTGGGCTTTATGGCTGAGTGGCCAGAAAGAAGCCTCTCTTCAGTAGAAGACACATGTAAGCCACCTAGAGTTTGCAAAAAAGCATCTAAATGACTCTCA
The DNA here is from genome assembly GCA_900303285.1 of Rhinella marina. Lineage (NCBI taxonomy): Eukaryota > Metazoa > Chordata > Amphibia > Anura > Bufonidae > Rhinella > Rhinella marina. Next base: position 32,508 of record ONZH01020038.1, on the reverse strand, counting down.
GACTGAGAGAAACAAGATTCTCTGGAGTGATGAAACCAAGATTGAGCTTTTTGGCCTCCATTCTAAGTGTCATGTCAGGCTGCTCATCACCTGCCCAGTACAATGAAGCATGGTGGGGACAGGGAGACCGGTAAAGGTTGAGGGAAAACTGAATGGAGCAAAGTACAGAGATATTTGTAATGAAAACCTTCCAAAAACAATGACCCTAAGCACACGGCCAAGACAACACAGGAGAGGCTTAGGGACAACTCTGTGAACGTCCTTGAGTGGCCCAGACAGAGCCCTGACTTGAACTCAATGGAAAATTTCTGTAGAGACCTGAAAATGGCTGTCCACCGACTGTCCCCATCCAACCTGACAGAGCTTGAGTTGATCTGCAGAGAAGAAGGGCAGAAAATCCCCAAATCCAGGTTCAAACCTTGTGGTATCATCTCCAAGAAGACTGGAGGCTGAAATGACTGCCAAAGGGGCTTCAACTAAGTCCTGAGTAAAAAGTCTGAATACTTATGTCAATGCAGGATTTTAGTTTTTCATTTTCAATAAATAAGTACAGATTTCTAACATTCTGTTCCCACAGTCATTATGGGGTAATGAGCACAGAATTGAGAGGAAAAATTGGATTTTTTAAAATATTTTAGCACAAGGCCTGTAGGCTGAAAAAAAAGTGAAAGAGTCTGAAGACTTTTGAATGCATTGTATATATCGGGGTATATAGACGACATTTTTTGCACCTGTGTGAGGTATTTTCAGGCTGACATTCTTTTTCATGAATTAATAGTTCACATTGCCTTGTAATTAAAGGCTGGAAAAGGTCGCTGATTTGTGAGCAGGTGCATGTAAAGGAGCAGTAATTATACAACGGGCACGCTGACACTTCATAGAATTGGGTTTCCACAGAGGAGCAACATTTTTCACGGTCTAAGAATTGGAGATTTGCACAATAACCTTGGCATTAGATGTGAATCTGTACATTCATTTTGCTGCCGACTTTATACCAGCACATCATTATTCCTGGGAACGTGATCTTGGCATCCCCTAAAATCCTGGCACTGGATTGTGCTTTGTACCTTAGTCTGAGCACTTCACATTAGTCCTGGCAAGGACCACCAGATGTCCGTCTATAGAGTAGCCTTGGCAACAGGTACATCAATACTCCAAGTACCAGATGTATGCAAATTAAACGTCGCACCAGTTACATATCTGTACTTCCCATTACTCCTAGTACCAGATATGTTAGTAGTACCATATGTAGATTAGTCTTGGCACTAGTTATATATCTGTACTTCCCATTACTCCTAGTACCAGATATGTTAGTAGTACCATATGTAGATTAGTCTTAGCACCAGTTACATATCTGTACTTCCCATTACTCCTAGTACCAGATATGTTAGTAGTACCATATGTAGATTAGTCTTAGCACCAGTTACATATCTGTACTTCCCATTACTCCTAGTACCAGATATGTTAGTAGTACCATATGTAGATTAGTCTTGGCACCAGTTTCATATCTATACTTCCCATTACTCCTAATACCAGATATGTTAGTAGTACCATATGTAGAATACTCTTGGCACCAGTTACATATCTGAACTTCCCATTACTCCTAGTACCAGATATGTTAGTAGTACCATATGTAGATTAGCCTTGACACCAGTTTCATATCTATACTTCCCATTACTCGTAGTACCAGATATGTTAGTAGTACCATATGTAGATTAGTCTTGGCACTAGTTATATATCTGTACTTCCCATTACTCCTAGTACCATACACTATATAGATTAGTCTTGGCACTGGCTATATCTCTGTAATTTCCATTACTCCTGGTTCCATATTTTGGATCAGTATAATAGTCTTGGTGCCAGTTACCCTCTCTGTAGATCACATTACGTCTTGTTCCATACATTTCTGAGTAGTCTTGGCGCCAGCTATGTTTTTTTATAAAGTCGTTTAAGTCTTGCTACTAAATTTTGATCTGTATTTTAGTCTTGCACTGGAATTTCCCTAAACATTAGCCTTGGTACCATCTATGTACATTTATATTTGTCATATAAGGCTTGGTGCCACGTGTCTGGCTGATTAGTTCTGGCACCAGCTGTATATCACATTAGTCCTAGCAAGGTGATGTTGATATCTCGTATAAATACCAGTTATTCTTTGCACTATGCACATCACATTACTCTTGGTACCAGATGCTGCTCTGCAGATTAGCCTTCACATCAGCTACAGTATGTTCATTGCATAAGTTTGTGTAGATGCTGGGCTGTACGTTAGTCTTAGTGATGGATTTTGTTCATACGTTAGTCCTGGCACCAGCTACATCTCTGGATATCACATTAATCCTGACAAGGTAATGTTTCTATCTAATTAGCAAATGTAATCTTGGCACCATCTACATTCTTTGCATTTCAGATTGGTCTTAGAAGTAGATGCTGGTCTGTGGTTTAGTCTTTGCATCATCCTAATCTCTATACAATTGGTTTGCTAGCACCAGCTATGTTCTTTTTACATTACATTACATTTTGTTCCATATATTCATTTGTGGATAGATCTTGGCGCCAGCTACATTTCAGTATTCTCCATTACTTCTACTACCAGACGTTCATTTGTGGATGAGTCTTGGCACCAGCTGCATCTCTGTATTCTCCATTACTACTACTACCAGATGCTGCCCTGTTTATTAATCTTGGCACCAGGTATGTTCTCTGTATTTAAAATTAGTCTTGGAAGTAGATCCTGGTTTGTTGGTTAGTCTTAGCTTCATCCTAATCTCTGTATATAACATTTGGTTTGATAGCACCAGCTAGGTTCTTTGTACATCACATTACTCATGGTACCAAATGTTCATTTGAGGATAAGTCTTGGCACCTGCTACATCTCTGTACTCTCCATTACTTCCAGTATCAGGTGCTGGTCTGTAGATTAGTCTTGTTCTCTGAATAGCACTTTAATTCTGGTACCAGATGGAAAGTGCTAGATTTGCTAGCACCAGCTATGTTCTTGGTACACGATATTACTCCTTGTAACAGATGTTGGTTTACCGATCAATATTCGCACTGCCTTCATTTATGAAAATCACATTACTTCTAGCACTAGATGTTGGTATGTGAATTATGTAGATTAGTCTTGGCACCAGCTACGTTTTCTGTATGGCTTATTACTCATGGTACAAGATGTTTATTTGTGGATATCTTGGCACCAGCTACATCTCCGTATTTCCCATTACTTCTAGCACCACATGTTGGTCTGTAGATTAGTCTTGGCACCAGCTATGTTCTCTGTATAGCACTTTACTTCTGGTAACAGATGTTGGTTTCTGGATTAGTTTTGGCACCATCTTCTTCCCTGTACATAACATTAGATTTGTTAGCACCACCTATGTTCTTGGTACATGACATTATTCCTGGTAACAGATTATGTTTTTTTGTGGATCAATTTTGGCACCAGCATCATCTTCACATTACACTTAGCACCAGCTGTTGGTTGTAAATTAATCTTGGCACTAGCTATGTTCTCCGTATGGCACATTACTCCCGGTACTGGATGTTGGTTTTTAGATTAGTTTGGGCACCAGCATCATCTTCACATTACACTTAGTACCAGCTCTTGGTTTGTAGATTAATCTTGGCACCAGCTATGTTCTCTGTATAGCACATTACTCCTGATACTAGACGTTGGTTTCTAGAATAGTTTGGGCACCAGCATCATCTTCACATTACAGTTGGTACCAGCTGTTGGTTTGTAGATTAATCTTGGCACCAGCTATGTTCTCTGTATAGCACATTACTCCTGATACTAGACATTGGTTTCTAGATTAGTTTGGGCACCAGCATCATCTTCATATTACACTTAGTACCAGCTGTTGGTTTGTAGATTAATCTTGGCACTAGCTATGTTCTCCGTATGGCACATTACTCCCAGTACTAGATGTTGGTTTCTAGATTAGTTTGGGCACCAGCATCATCTTCACATTACACTTGGTACCAGCTGCTGGTTTGTAGATTAATCTTGGCACTAGCTATGTTCTCCGTATGGCACATTACTCCCGGTACTGGATGTTGGTTTCTAGATTCGTTTGGGCACCAGCATCATCTTCACATTACACTTGGTACCAGCTGTTGGTTTGTAGATTAATCTTGGCACCAGCTATGTCATCTGTATAGCACATTACTCCTGATACTAGACATTGGTTTCTAGATTAGTTTGGGCACCAGCATCATTTTCACATTACACTTGGTACCAGCTGCTGGTTTGTAGATTAATCTTGGCACCAGCTAGGTCATCTGTATAGCACATTACTCCTGATACTAGACATTGGTTTCTAGATTAGTTTGGGCACCAGCATCATTTTCACATTACACTTGGTACCAGCTGCTGGTTTGTAGATTAATCTTGGCACCAGCTATGTCATCTGTATAGCACATTACTCCTGATACTAGATGTTGGTTTCTAGAATAGTTCGGTCACCAGCATCATCTTCACATTACACATGGTACCAGCTGTTGGTTTGTAGATTAATCTTGGCACAACTCTACCATCCTTTCCTAGTTTCCTATCAGATAGATGGCAGCAGGGCAGACTTGCGACATCAGTGCATGTTCTATGGAGCAACCAGGCCTTGGTTATTTTCAGTCTCCAGGCCTCAAAGGGCGAAGATGAACATTTCCCCCCCAATGCAAAACTAAGGGAGGCCACTGCGGCAGCGCAGACACAGCTCATGCTAAATCAAAGCAACATAAACATTGATGCAAAAAGTAATTTGGACGCCTTCCAGGTAACTTGCTGAGCAATTTAGAAAGAGATTACACAAAACAACAGGAGAACCTACCTGACGCACATATCAATGGCATCTAACAATATCTGCACCCCCCACCCCTGTACAATACAGAACAAAGGAGTCAGCAGAGATGAAACAAATTTATGAATTGCTTGTGACACATAACCTCCTTATACGTGTCCTCGTCCCGGGTATTGGGGGGAGTCACGGCTGGAGCGTTGGGGCCACTTGCAGATGGTAAATCACAGAGGTGGCTCACAGAAAGCGCTGACGGCGATCAATAAACCATCTCTGTAAAAAACGACTAATGGCCGCACAGCCGAGGAGAGCGGCGCTTATTTTATTTAACTGTTTGATTCCTGTAAATCATCACTCCCATCATCCTAATGGGATAGATGCCAGCACCTCTCAGAGCAGGGTTGCAGGCCTAAGCTTTGAGGGGGAGGGGGGAGATGTAGACGAAGTGACGGGAGTCTAATATTCCAGCAGAATCCCCTATCCTTATGCAGTGACCACTGGATAGGGAGCAGCGTATGTGAAATAGAACAATTATAAATTTGACTGGGCGTACCAGTAGTTGTCCAAAGAGCATACACTCTAGAAGGGGAAGGAAGTTTTACCTCCGACATGACTTCACAATGGTTGCCATTTTTCAGCTTTGATTTCTCTTGTTTCTGGAAAAGTTGGGTATCAGCCAATATGGCCGCCATTACAGCTCCAGCTTTCCCAGGCTGCAATATAAAATTACTAAAGACACAATAATGGGTACAAAGCGCCAGGACACCCAGGGATTGTAAGCCTTGTGGGTGGCGGGCGGTTTATTCGGGCTGATGATATATACATCATGTACACTTAGAAATCTGTATATTTACACTCACATATGTACATTATAGGAGAACAGCTGCTCCGTACAATGACATCTGCAGACAAGCTGCTAATTGCGTCTCTCTTTCTCGCCGAGCCTCCCGCTGGGTCACATGGCGCCGTCGCCACTGCACGGCTAACCCTTTCATCGACAGCCTGCTCATACCATTCCCCATATACAGAGCTTGTCCTCGTAGCAATCTTCACTGTCCACTCTGGGAACGGGGAGGGGAGGGTCAAGCCTTAAAGGGGACCTCTCGCCCTTCTTGACATGTCTGTTTTAGTAACTACTTGCATTCCCCATGTAATAACAATTCTTATGTCTCTATGTTGTGCTATTCCTTTATTATTCCTGCTAGAAGTTATGAATTGCTAGCAGTTTACAATGAAGGTCCAGTTGGGTGTTACCAGTCGGGATGGGGGGTCTCTACACACTCTGACACTCTCCAATCAGTGCTGACCATGTCAGACTGTGTAGGGACACACCCCCAACTGGTAACACCCATCTGGACCTTTATTGCAAGCTGCTAGCAATTCATTCATAACTTTAAGCAGGGATAACAGAGGAATGGCACAACACAGGGTCATAAGAATTGTTATTACACGGGGGAGGCAATGAGCTACTATAATAGACATGTCAGGAGAGGTGACAGGAAACTTCAACAACTTAAAGGGTTTCTGTCATCACATTTTACCATAATAAACCGGATGACATTTGCAATGTGCCAATGTCACCTGAGGTCTAATATGGTACAAATCTACCTCTATGTGTCCCTGTTTTTATAAAAATTCATCTTTACTAATATACAAATTAGCCTTACTAGGTGCAGGGGGCGGTAACCCTGCACCTAGTGGCGCCGTTTCCCCACCTCTATTCACACCTCCTCGGTTGTGATTGACAGGGCCAGGCAGCTTGCTCTTTCTGCTGCCGGCCCTGTCTGTGCTCTAAATCCCGGGCCTGCGCTGTGTGCGCTTATTTCGGTGCAGGCACAGTGAGTGCCGCTGGCTGCCGGGTTCCCGGCTTCCTGCGCCGATGACGTCACACTACACCTGGAAGAGAAGGTGCAGTGAGGAAGCCGGGAGCCCAACAGCCAGCGGCACTCACTGCGCCTGCGCCGAGCGCAGGCCCGGGATTTAGAGCACGGACAGGGCCGGCAGCAGAAAGAGCAAGCTGCCTGGCCCTGTCAATCACAACCGAGGAGGCGTGAGTAGAGGTGGGGAAACGGCGCCACTAGGTGCAGGGTTACCGCCCCCTGCACCTAGTAAGGCTAATTTGCATATTAGTAAAGATGAATTTTTATAAAAACAGGGGACACAGAGGTAGATTTGTACCATATTAGACCTCAGGTGACATTGGCACATTGCAAATGTTATCTGGTTTAATATGGTGAAATGTGATGACAGAAACCCTTTAAGTGTATGTTCACATGCAGCAGATTTGTTGCAGAAATTTCTAAGACTGAGAATCAGTTTTATTCAATTGTTTTTTGTTTTTGCACATGTATTTCAGATGAATGGGACAGTCACAGACAGATGTTCTGCAGCCGATCTGCTGTGTGTGAATATACTCTTACCGGGCCGCAACAACGTAACAGACAATTCACTTATTAAACCCTCTAAATGCTCATCAAGTTCCTCCATTTTTTTTTTACTGTAAGGCACTTCCGCTGGCCGCACGCCTGAAACGCTGCAATATTTTACTTCACCTAGATGCTGATCTTTAGTTACATCCAGTCACCTCCAGAGCTGCACTCCTAATTCTGATCAGGGTAACACCCCCTGCTGGCAGAGCTGCATTGTCCTATGTATTTTTGCTACATCAGACCGGTAAACACTACGGCTATGCGTTACGGTGCAGCATGCTCCGTGCAGACACTGAACCAGCAGTAAAGGCGCTGGCAGCCTGAGAGCTAAGAAGAAAACCCTCACAACCCTCCTACTGTAGGCACCTTCCTAATCTACGGCAGCAGGAGAGGTGGAGGAGAAGCGTACTAATTCTAAGTGGCCGCGTATGGCGGTGTACAGGCCGATGGGGGCAGCCAGGAGGGCTCATCCTGTGATGTTAGTCGGATACGCTGCACTGGAGGATAGACAGGTTCCGGACATCTACGCTGTGCATACGTTGACCTGTGATGAGGATGCGCCTTGTTCCTGCGGTTCCTGACCACTCGGATGGGTTCATTACTACATTTCCTTTTGCAGCCAGCATTAGATACGTCTGAGTGTATCCGAGCCCCAGGTTCTGGGATTATGATAATTCCACATAACTATACTGTATATAGAGTCAATAAATATCAGGTTCAGTGCCACCGACAAACCAGAACCTTCTCACAACTACAGGTCACCACCACTGGACTGATCCACACGTCACCCTCAGGAGATCCTGTTCTTCTTCTCGCCTCTCACCGTGACGTCTCTTCCAGCTGTGGCGCTCGTCCTCATCGGGGGGGGGATCCTGCAGAGCAGCTGGAGAAGAGTGTAAACATTACAGGGTAGCAAACCCCAGGTAACAGCATTTCGGAGGCCCCCCATCAGGAACGATCATGTCCGTCCTGTGCTATAGGATGAGAGGCAGCTGCCACATGAGCAGAGAGCTGTCCGTGTCACCTCCGCCCTGGACGCTGGAGTGGGAAGGACTGAAGTTCCGGTAACCGGGTCCTCCTGATATAACCACCACTGAGGTGACCTCCTTACGATTAGTGTCCTTGGCACAAGGTCGGGTTCTGAACCACACGTCAGGGTCATCTGTCATCTCGTATATAGAGCCGTCTTCCTCGGTGGTTTCTAGAGAAGCGTTGTCCGATCTGGAACCTTCCCTGGCTGAGAGGTGGTGACCGGGGAGGTGAGAGGTGCCGCGCAGCCGGTACTGGAGAAGGATCCCTTTCAGGCGTGACGGGGGGAGGTTATCAGGAGTGGGGTCCTGGGACTGACCATCTGAAGCGTCTCTCGCTTCTGTCGCCCCATCACTTTCCCGTACATCTTCTGATGATCCCTGCTCTGTCCTAAGGGCTTCGGGAGCCATGGTGCTGCAGGCCACGGTGAGGAACTGTACCGGCCCGCAATGTCCGTTCAGAGAGACCATCCCTTTCCCTAGTGGAAAAGAAGAGAAAGTGGAAGATGTAAGAGCGGTGGATTGTGAGGGATCTCTACTAGGGCCATTGCAGCATACAGTCATACACCAGTGCATTATGGGTGGAGAGTCATAGAGCAGTGCATTATGGGTGGAGAGTCATACAGCAGTGCATTATGGGTGGAGAGTCACAGAGCAGTGCATTATGGGTGGAGGGTCATAGAGCAGTGCATTATGGGTGGAGAGTCATACAGCAGTGCATTATGGGTGGAGAGTCATAGAGCAGTGCATTATGGGTGGAGAGTCATACAGCAGTGCATTATGGGTGGAGAGTCACAGAGCAGTGCATTATGGGTGGAGAGTCAGAGCAGTGCATTATGGGTGGGGAGTCACAGAGCAGTGTATTATGGGTGGAGAGTCATACAGCAGTGCATTATGGGTGGAGAGTCATACAGCAGTGCATTATGGGTGGAGAGTCATACAGCAGTGCATTATGGGTGGAGAGTCATAGAGCAGTGCATTATGGGTGGAGAGTCATACAGCAGTGCATTATGGGTGGAGAGTCATACAGCAGTGCATTATGGGTGGAGAGTCATACAGCAGTGCATTATGGGTGGAGAGTCATACAGCAGTGCATTATGGGTGGAGGAGAGTCACAGAGCAGTGCACTTTGAGTGGTGAGTCACAGAGCAGTGCATTATGGGTGGAGAGTCATACAGCAGTGCACTTTGGGTGGTGAGTCATAGAGCAGTGCATTATGGGTGTGGAGAGTCACAGAGCAGTGCATTATGGGTGGAGAGTCATAAGGAAGTGCATTTTGGGTGGTGAGTCACAGAGCAGTGCATTATGGGTGGAGAGTCATAGCAGTGCATTATGGGTGGAGAGTCACAAAGCAGTGCATTATGGGTGGAGAGTCACAAAGCAGTGCATTATGGGTGAAGAGTCATACAGCAGTGCATTATGGGTGGAGAGTCACAGAGCAGTGCATTATGGGTGGAGAGTCATACAGCAGTGCATTATGGGTGGAGAGTCATACAGCAGTGCATTATGGGTGGAGAGTCACAGAGCAGTGCATTATGGGTGGAGAGTCACAGAGCAGTGCATTATGGGTGGAGAGTCATAAGGAAGTGCATTTTGGGTGTGGGTCATACAGCAGTACAATATGGGTGATGCATACAGTGGATATATAGTAGGGAAACCCGCCAATCATTCCTACCTGTGATTTTGGGGATTCCCTCCAGCTTTGGCACAGGTAAGGTGATGAGAATGCCCAGGTGAGTGCCCACCCACAGTAACCCCTGGCATATCAGCAGGCTGGTGACCCGAGGATTCTTCTGTCCTGTGGGGAGACGTTTAAGTGATTCTCGTTACTGTCTTACTTCACAGATAAAGAAGACAAAACGACGCTCGCTCAGCGCCAGTGAGTAACATGTTGAGGGCGTCAGCTCGGATTAAGCTCGCCGTTCACTGAGGCGGGGGCCACGAGCTTCATCCAATCTGTGCCATTTATCACTAGCTTCACCCTCCATGAGGCCGGCAGTCCACCCCAGGACAGACATCACAGTGCCCGCTCATCCGAGCTCTGACAACCCTGCTCATTATAGACACGAAACATCTGCTTCCAGCACGGTAGTCACATAGTACCGGGGGCCTCAGACCATCACCGGAGGAGGGGAACGGGAGGTGACGCAATATGGGATCATTAACCTTACAGCCCACCCTCTCCATACTGGCCAACTATCACAAATGAAGCTGAGGGGGCGAGTCCCCCGCCAGCGGAGCTATAACCATACATCCTCCACCTAGCGAGCTGTGGGGTCTGCACCAAACAAATTCCTGCGCAGACAGCTGCTACCATCTAATGCCTATCATGAGTTTTAATGGAAAACGCGACTTAAAAGGGGTTATCCCATGACTAATGTAAAAAATTAATATCAGACATCATATAGGACATGACATTCTCTTTCTAACAAAGCTAGAACCAGCCCTGTACTTCACATGGATCCAGAGATCTCCTCATTCATTCCTCTGCTAGATTTATATCAAGCTGACAGCTCAAGGGGAGTGTCTTTTCTGCTGCAGCTCAGGGGGCGTGTCTCAGCTCTGCCTATCACAGCTCAGGAGGCGTCTCAGCTCTCCCTATCACAGCTCAGGGGGCGTGTCTCAGCTCTCCCTACCACAGCTCAGGGGGCGTCTCAGCTCTGCCTATCACAGCTCAGGGGTCGTGTCTGCTCTCCCTATCACAGCTCAGGAGGCGTGTATCAGCTCTTCCTATCACAGCTCAGGGGGCGTGTCTCAGCTCTCCCTATCACAGCTCAGGAGGCATGTCTAAGCTCTGCCTATCACAGCTCAGGGGGCGTGTCTAAGCTCTGCCTATCACAGCTCAGGAGGCAGTTGAAGGGTGAAACTGAGCATGTGCAGCCATCTCAGTGAGCAAATTAAAGAAATAAGAAAAAGCAAACAGCAGGTGGCGCTATACAGATACATTTTACTGAATAACTCAGTGGCTATGCTAAATTTCTAATTCCATGCAATTACAAAAGTATTCAGATCCAGGTGCTGGTTTGAAAAATGTAGAATATTTTTCGTGGGACAACCACTTTAAGTCAGGCCTTATACTCCAGTCACATCCAGAGCTGCAGCCACAATTCTACTGTTGCATCATGCCTTATAATCTAGCCACATCCAGAGCTGCAGCCACAATCCTGCTGCTTTCCAGTCATCAGGAAGCTCTAAGCCATGTCTGACCTTTGAGCGCAGATTCGTGGATGCAGCTCTGGTGTGAACAGAGACGAAAATGTGACAACTGATTTAGTTTTTTGTCGGAAAGGAATGACTTGGAGCGTCATCACCCAGAAGCGTCATGGAGGCCACAACATCTCCTCACCTGGCAGCAGCAGAGTCCGGGTGGAAATATTAATTTCTTGCAATAGTTCCAGAGTCTCCGTGTGGAAGAGGCGAATAGAGGAACCTTCGGAAAACGCCATCCACACACCCCCGCCGGCTCGGATCATGTGGGTAACGCTCACCCCCTCATCCTGTATGGCCTCAAAACTCTGTGGGAGGGAAAAAAGAAAAATTAACCAAAGACTTAAAGGGCTGGTCCAGTCTTCTGCAAATAAAACATCTACTGAGACGACAGCAAGCAGAGATCTTGAAAATGAAGAGAAAATTGGGCCATGAAGTTGCAGACTGATCATGACACTTCATATCATGATAAAGACAGTCCCCCCTCTCCTTCCCCAGAGCTTGGGGGGGTTCTCTTACTCACTGCTCCACATGAGACAAGATCATTTAACCGCCCGTGTTCCTCATCCTGACGCCCCTGGGGTGCAGAATCAGGAACCAAGGAAGAGACTGCGGGCGAGGACTAATTAATTTACACCCCCACATCTCCGGGATAATCAATAGTTATAATTAAATCCTGGTTACAATTGTTCCTGCAGTAAAGTGTGACCGTGTCATTACCACTGGATGCAACGACCGGAGTCAATGGAGCAGAGCGCCAGTCCTGGTGCGCTTACCAGGCATGACGCTAGCGATACAACCAATTTCCCAAAAGAGCATGGGGGAGCGGGATGGTGGGGGGTGCAGCCGGCTGCCGCTGTTCTGCAAAGTGCAGATAAAATGCAGGAAAATCACCGGCCGTCTGTAGGAGTCGATTTTAAGGGGAAATGTTCAATTTCAGAGAGCGCAGATTATTTGCACAGGACAGGGGGAGGGGGTGGTATTATAATGCATCCCCCCCCCCCCCAAGAATGACAAGTCCCAGGTGTTAAAAAATGTAATATCTGCTTCTTGGAAAGCTGGGTGACAACCGCCATGGGCAACGATAGAGCTCCAACACAACCACTGTAGCCAAAGTTTTCTACAGTCCTGAATGGCAGGCTGTATTGTGGCATAAATAGGCAGATTTACTGTTCAGGAGTCTTGGAAAGTTGGGTGACAACCACTATGAACACTGATAGAGCTCCAACAAAAGTGTTGTCACCCAGCAGAGGCGTAGCTACCGGGGGGGCAGGGGGAGCGACGGCTCCGGGCCCCGTGCCTCTGGGGGGCCCAGCAGGGATGGCCAATACAAGTGAGCGCTTCCATTAAGGAAGCGCTCACTTGTATGTAGGGACCCCCCCATCATCCCACCCAGCCACATAAGAGTAAAATAAAAAAGCTTTCTTACCTGTCCTGCGGCTGCCCTCCGGTCCGGCGCTCCACTCTCTTCCCTGGCCGGCGTGCACTATGACCTGACGCTGCGCAGCGTCAGGTCATAGTGCGCGCCAGCCAGGGAAAAGAGTGGAGCGCCGGACCGGAGGGCAGCCGCAGGACAGGTAAGAAAGCTTTTTTATTTTACTCTTATGTGGCTGGGTGGGATGATCTGAGGTCTGATGGCGGCACAATAAGCTGATCTGAGGTTTGATGGGGGCCCCATGAGCAGCTCTGAGGTCTGATGGGGGCACATTACCCTGATCTGAGGTCTCATGGGGGCACATTACGCTGATCTGAGGTCTCATGGGGGCACAGTGGGATGATCTGAGGTCTGATGGGGGCAAGTTCTGATGATCTGAGGTCTGATCGGGGCACGTTCTGATAATCTGAGGTCTGATTGGGGTACAATACGCTGATCTGAGCTCTGATGGGGGCATATTTTGCTGATCTGAGCTCTGATGGGGGCACATTCTGATGATCTGAGGTCTGATCGGGGCACATTCTGATCTGAGGTCTGATAGGGGCACATTCTGATGATCTGTGGTCTGATCGGGGCACAATACGCTGATCAGAGGTCTGATGGGGACACATTCTGCTTATCTGAGGTCTGATGGGGGCAGGGGACTGTTAGTTTAGTGATGTAAAAACTGGGGACAGGTTTCCTTGTTTTTTACTCCTATTACTCCTATATTTTCCTGCATTATGTGGTAGAGTATTTAGAGTAGGGAATGTAGAAAGTCTATTGTACTGTACTTAACAGCATAGATGATCTAGCAGTTTCTAGTCATCTTTCTAATACAATATTATAACCACAACAAGTAGTATGTGCCTGTGAAGTTAGAAACGTGCGTTTGGGAAGCCACTAAGTGGGGGGCCCACTCAAGTATGTTTCGCCCCCCCTGTGCTGAACCTCTAGCTACGCCTCTGTCACCCAGCTTTTCTACAGTCCTGAAAAGGCGACTGTACTGCTGTAAAAATAGTCTGGGAAAACTGGGTGACAACTGCTATGACACCAATATAGCTCCAACATAAGAGTGGTCACCCAGTTTTTCTATAGTCCTGAATAGGCGGCTGTACAACTGCAAAAATGGGCAGATTTGCTGTTCACGAGTCTGGGAAAGCTGGGTAACAACTGCTATGAACACTGATAGGGCTCCAACATAAGCGCTGTCACCCAGCTTTTCTGAATGGGTGGCTGTACTGTTGCATAAATAGGCAGTTTTGCTGTTCAGGAGTCTGGGAAAGCTGGGTGACAACTGCTATGAACACGGATGGAGCTCCAACATAAGCGCTGTCACCCAGCTTTTCTACAGTTCTGAATAGGCATCTGTACTGCTGCATAAATAGTGTGGAAAAGCTGGGTGACAACATCTATGGAAACTGATAGAGCTCCAACATAAGCGCTGTCACCCAGCTTTTCTACAGTCCTGATAAGGACGTCATACTGCTGCACAAATAGACAGATTTGCTGTTCAGGGGTCTCAGAAAGCTGGGTGACAATCCCGGGGCTATTAGCTCTCCCACAGGGGTCGACATGCAGTTTTCCTAGTTTTTTCGGTGGGAAACATAGCAGGAGGAGGAGGCTGTAGTACAGAAGAAGTAGGCAGTAGTCTGGGAAAGCTGGGTGACAACCTGTGGGATGTGGAGGATCAGATATCAGTAAAAAACTACCTTCCATCCTATGTTCACCCAGCCAGTGGCGCCCCCTTCTGGAATAGTCTATACCCCCTGTGGTTTCAAGGGCTGTCCAGTTTAGACAACTGGTGTAATATTTTGGGTTTCCTTCCGTGACACCAGTTGTTGGGGGTCTCGTCTTGGTTGCAGTGCTGCTTCTCACTATTCCCCCCCTATGCTCCGGAGCTCCGCCGGCCCCGCTATCTGCACCGCCCCGAGCGCCATTTATTACAGATAGGCCGAGCAAGCGACCATTTCCATATCTTCTTTTACCCGCCATTCTCTGCGCCTGCTGCATATTTTACAGCGGCGGTCAGTGTGTGTGCGCCTTCGATAACGCTGCGCTGCCGATGTATTATTCATCAGGAGGCGCCAGCAGCTGAGTTATGAGCTTTAATAGATGCAAACTTAGTTTGGACGTTAAAATATGCAAGTGTTGAACGGAGTAAATAATGGAGCAAGCGGCAGCTGAGCAGCGGGCCCCGGGAGGGGGGACCGACCGTACGCCAGCCCTTAACTCCTTCACTGATGGCGGCCACAGGACATGTGATCTCACTGACCGAAATGGCCAGCTGCTGTGGACACTGCTGTGTCTTACCTGGGCTTTCAGAGGATCCGTTTCCAACACGGTCACCCGGTTCCGGCAGCTCGCCCACAAGCAATCATCCAGGGCCAGCAAAGCCCGCACCGGACTGGTACCAACACGTACAGTGGAAGGGTTTTCAGGGTCCCACAGTCCACCTGATGAAGAGAGGGAAGAGCTCATTACAGGTCAGCGTGTCTTTATCCTGTACCCCGAGTGTCAGCGTCATTATCCTGTACCCCGAGTGTCAGCGTCATTATCCTGTACCCCGAGTGTCAGTGTCATTATCCTGTACCCCAAGTGTCAGTGTCATTATCCTGTCCCCCAAGTGTCAGTGTCATTATCCTGTACCCCAAGTGTCAGTGTCATCATCCTGTACCCCAAGTGTCAGTGTCATCATCCTGTACCCCAAGTGTCAGTGTCATCATCCTGTACCCCAAGTGTCAGTGTCATTATCCTGTACCCCAAGTGTCAGTGTGTTATTACACTGGGGTCTCCAAAGCAATTTCTTTATTTAGACCTGTTATTGGTATATAGCATGGGCGTATGTGTTAGAATAGAGAGTGCTGGTATCTTACCTTGGTTTTGGGGGTACAGTGCTAAAGTGCCATCTTGCAGTCCTGCACACAGGTGACTGGGGCTGTGACGGAGACAGAGAACGGGCTGCAGGTCAGGACTCCTTAGCGCCATCAGACAGGTGGAGCCGGTGTCCACGCTGCTGTACACCATTATACTGCAGAGAAAAGGCAATCAAAGAGTTAATACCGGAAGTGTGACAACCCCAGTAATAGCTGCTGGTAAGTGTGCTAACGTCAGGCGCTGCAAAGCTGCTCATGTTCTGTTCTTCTATAAGTCAAAGGTGCATCTTCATTATATACCTGAGGTCGGGGGGTGTTGCACCCCTCACCCCACCTCTCGGTGTCCCCTCACCTGCCATCCTGGAGCCCCACGCACACGGCCGGCTGCACCGGCGCAGATACGTAGTCCTCCTCATTCTCGCAGCCTTCATCATTCACTTTACTGCACACGTTCTCCACACATAGCACGCGAGACGGCAGCGGGAAAGCTTTCAGCATCCGTGGAGAGGTATGGTTCAAGGAGAAGATCTGGATCTGACCGGCACCTTCCTCCTGACCCCCCCCAACCTGGAAGCAAAGACAAGACTTTGTGAAATCACATTCAGAGCTGCATTCACAGTTCTGCTGGTTTCCGGTTTACTCTGGTCTTATCTCTCTGCTGCCCCCTGCTGTTCCATCTCTGTACAGGACATGCCGTGGTGCATTGCTAATTTATGTTGTTGTAGGTTTGTATTTTTATGTGTGCGATGGCATTAGGGGGGGTTCCCACAAACAATACTGTGGTTAGTTGAAAGGGGTCTGACCACAGGGACCCCCACTGGTCACCAGAGTCCCAGGTTCCCCTATTTCAAATGGAGTGGTCATCACGCATGTCCAATGCTGCTCTAGCAGTCACATACAGTTGAATGGAAACGTACGACCACATGTCCTCATGATCGGTGGGGGTCCCAGCGGTTGATCATCACTAGTGGTGGACTGGTGGTCCTCCTCTACAGAACCCCGCTCAGTCAGCCACAGCAGAGAGCTACTTCAAAGGCCCGAGGGTTCGATGTGACGATGTACGATCATCTGGAAGGGCACCATGCCATACTACCCCTGCATTGGCCCTCTATACCCTTATCTAGTCATAACAGGTTGTCCTGATGGATTATTTCTTAGGGGTTGTATCGCTGCACTAGAGGTGGCAGAATTGTGAATTCAGCTCTTGAAGTGACTGGAGTAGAAGACATGATAATTAAAGGGATATTCCTATTTCGGACATTAATAGCACATCGTCAGAAAGGTGTGGGTCCCACTTCTAGAACTGGGCCCCCTTAGTGAACGAAAGTGCACTGCGCATGCGCGATCACACCCTCTGTTCACCACTATGGGAATTCCCAAAATAGCCAAGAGCTCGCTCAACTATTTTTGGAAGTCCCATAGCATTGAATGGAAAGTAAGTTGCGCATGCGCCCCGTTTTGGACACAGGTGCCATCAATGTCCCAGATGGGACAACCCCTTTAATGCCATGGATTTCATGGAGATGCATCATGAAAATTAATGTTCATACACACATCGTCGCTTCTCACATCTGGTCTTCTGCCAACATGAGACTTGGAAGATCCCAGGAATGAAATCTGCATATCATAAGGCAAGGAAAACGTACCCATAAGTATCCCTGAGGCAGTGAGGTGCTGACGGAGGACAGGCCCAGGAGGGAGTTCTGTACCGGAGTGTGAATGGCGCCACCTAGCTGCAAGAACAAAAGAAAAAAACAGAAATGGCTAAGATAAGAAGACATAAAGTCATATCAATCTTAAATGGCCACTAACAAATGTCAGTGCTTATGGCAGCGCAGGCGCGGCTGGTATCAGTCACTTCTTATTACAGCGAATACCAGGAGCGCAGGGAAGGAATTTGGCCGGCCAGGAGCGGACTGGATGAAGGCGCGAGCAGCTGGGTCTCCTCTGAGCCGCACAATATGTTACCAGCTTATAAATAAATGATCAAAGTGACGACGGGAAATGCCGTGTTTTCAGCTTGCGCCCGTCACTGTGCCATGCAGCTGCTGGCGTCCTTCTCAGTCATTGCTACTGGGCAGGAGAAAAAAAAAAAAAGTAAAACTTTCCAGGCATCCTTATTTGACTGCATGGAAGGTCTGTGCCTGTCGCTGTGGATGTGGAGGTAACGGCGGTCGGGATGAGAAATCACATTTGTTTTAATTAGCGTAAACAAGTGTGATGTGCGGACAGGGGCAGCGAGCCTGGCGCTCCCGCAGGACCTGCGCTGGGCTGCCCGGGATCGGAACGTCTCCAAATGACCTGTCACTTCCCAGCTGTTACTGGAGAGGGGGCGGCGGAGGGAACCATCTCCACAGCTCAGGCAGGAGTCTTTATCATGAGCTTTCTATACGTGACGTATTGGACCTCAGCTAACCTGGATGTTACAGCGCCCACAGAGTGGACTCAATGGTCGGGACACAGGGCAGAATCCAGCAGGGAAATACCATCACTGCAGCCATAGGAGTTAATACAGGGCTGCAGAAAACTGAATCTGAAACCAGCTGCACTCCAGAGCTTACAGAGATGATTGGAGTGACACGGGCAAAAGCTGGAGGCGCAAGGGCAAAAAGCAGGAGGCCAAAATCATTAGGCGCATGGGCAAAAGCTTGAGGCGAAAAGGCAAATGGTGGAAGCACAAGGGCAAAAAGCAGGAGGCGCAAGGGCAAAAAGCAGGAGGCTCAAGAGCAAAAAGCCAGGAGGCGCAAGGGCAAAAAGCAGGAGGCGCAAGGGCAAAAAGCAGGAGGCGCAAGGGGCAAAAAGCAGGAGGCGCAAGGGCAAAAAGCAGGAGGCGCAAGGGCAAAAGCAGGAGGCGCAAGGGCAAAAAGCAGGAGGCGCAAGGGCAAAAAGCAGGAGGCGCAAGGGCAAAAAGCACGCGGTGCAAGGGCAAATGCATGATGTGAAAAGGCAAATGGTGGAAGCACAAGGGCAAAAGCAGGGAGCACAAGGACAAAGGTAGCAGGCAGGGGGAGATGCAGCAGGTGCAAGGGCAAAAATAAACAGGACCAAGGACAAAAGCAGGTAGCAAAAGAACATGTCTAGAGGCACAGGAAGAGGCAGGAGGCAGCAGATAAGCTGAATTTCAATGTGAAGTGCAGTAGGTGGGGAATATAATACTACTATCCTGCCTCAATCTCCAGCCCCCACTGGTTATTACACCGGGCTAGATCCTCAGGCCGCTTGCAGACATTTCCTCGTCTTCTTCCATCTCATTTACTGCACATTACATCAGATTGGCCGCTGTCGAGTAATTACAATTTGCATTCATTTTACCCCTCTTAAGAAAATGAGAGACGGATTTAACCTTGTCAGGATGTGAACCTGGAAATCCTGAAGCGTGATGGAAGTCAAAATCAATCCTCAGTCAATGTCACCGCTGCATGACATTACCAGAGCGGGGCACGTCTTGTCTGTACCCCAATTCTTCATAGAAGAGACTAACGTAATCACTGGAAATAGTCTCCTGTTTGTCCATTATTTTAGAAAAATTTGAAGACTGACGAGGACCTGCTGAAATATTGAGCACTGATGCGGAGAGATAGGGCGAGCGAACGGCCCGGACAGATAGGGCGAGCGAACGGCCCGGACAGATAGGGCGAGCGAACGGCCCGGACAGATAGGGCGAGCGACGGCCCGGACAGATAGGGCGCGAACGGCCCGGACAGATAGGGCGAGCGAACGGCCCGGACAGATAGGGGAGCGAACGGCCCGGACAGATAGGGCGAGCGAACGGCCCGACAGATAGGGCGAGCGAACGGCCGGACAGATAGGCGAGCGAACGGCCCGGACAGATAGGGCGAGCGAACGGCCCGGACAGATCGGGCCTGGAGATATGGAATAGGATGGCCCATGGAGACTGAGGAAGAACAGTTCAGGCTGCACCTCTAACTCACCTGTAAGTCGGAGGCTTTTGTGGAGAAGGCAGGGAGGCGACAAACCATAGTTGGAGACCAGAATGGGATTTTCGTTTTTTTTTCCTCCTCGGGACACAGCCAACCCGGAAGGTTCTCCTCTCCTGGGAACAGGTAAGAAGAGTCAATTAGAGGAGAATATTAAAATATGTGCGTATTACACCCTGCTGCAGCCGATCCTAACCATTATTGTCGTCACATTTCTCATCGTCTACTTAGGTTAGGACTTGGTGGCTGCGACCTGCCTAAGAGGCCTCTGCACAATATGACGCCTGCGCCGAGAAGTCCTGACTGTGTACATCAGGCTCAGCAGAAGCGTCACGTGATTCATCCTTCTCCAGGGGAACAATTCGGAGACTTCGTTAATGAGCTGCTTTTTCGAGCCATTTATCCTTAAAAAAACAAGGATAGCGGAGAGGAGCGGAGGAAGGTGATGCAAGCGCAATTAACCCGCTGAGCGCCAGAACGGGGGTGGGTGCGTCGCCGTGCAGCTACCAATCAAGCAGAAAAAAAAGTAATTTCTTCCCATTAGAGCTGAATGGTCTTTTTAACGAGTTGCACTTCTCTTCCCTCTGGCTTTGCAGATAAAAAAAAAAAAAAAAAAAAGACGTTAAGACCACGAAACGCAATCATCTGACGCTGAGACATCGGGGGCATTAAGAAGTGCGTTTTTCAGGATGATTTTAAACAAATTTCCTGCCATTTAGCTTCTCAGCGGCGGCTGCGGGAGCCAAGAAGAAGATAACGATGAGACGTACGGGGCTGAATTCTTCTAAAAAGCCCTGATGAGGCAGGGGAGCGAGGAGCGCAGGAGAGGCCCCATTCAGAATGCTGACGCGTTTCTCTATAGGCCGCTCGTTATTGTGGATGTGCGCGCTCGCTAAACGCTAAAACGCTTTCACAGTCGAAAACCTCTTTGTCCCTGCAATTTTCAAGAGAAGCTTCCGACTCCTCTCTCCTTTCTGAAGGGTCTTTTAAAGAGAGAACAAGCCACCTACTTGAGATTATGCCGGCAAAATAAAGAAAGGGATAAAAAAAATATATATATATGATTACTTTCCCAGGAGCCAGCGGGGCAAGTTATTTAAAGGGGAGATCTTGCTTGGAAGATGTTCTCAACCTCCCCCTGCGACAGAGATTGCAGCAAGGAATGCCATTAGCAAACAGTCACTAGCTTAGATGCAGAGGCCTCTAAAAATCTAGAAAAATCTAAAAATTTAACAGTTGTTTACTTAAAGGGGTTGTCCAAGTTCTTTATTTGGCCTTTGTATGTTTCTAACTAGGCAAATGTAATGTTTTTTCATTGCACTTACTTAAACTTCAGTGGCCCCTTGATGACCTGTGATGTCAGCTTCTCTCCCTGCTCTGCTGATGTTTCGTGCACAAGCCTCAAAGATCAGAGTCTGTACACGAGACGTCACTGGGCTGGTCATGCCCCCCTGCACTGCCGGCTGCTGCTCCCTCCCTGGATTCTTTCAGATAAAACCTTAACCCCTTCAGCAGCACAAACTCTGGGCTGAAGGCTTTACTGAGTAGCTGCAGGCAGTGAGGAGACAAATGCTGGACACAGGAGCTGACAGAGGAGTTCTGCAGAGCATTGCACAAGAACAGGTAGGGGGAAGATCCTGTGTGTATCAGCAGTGTCATTGTACAGCTGGGATTTGTAGTCCTACACATACAACATGCTGCTGAGTATCCCAGCAGGCAGACATGTCACTCGGGGCAGCACTTGTATTCACTCCCTTTGCAGAGCAGGGGGAGGGGCAGAGATTTAGGTTACTGCAGGTAAACAAAGGGCTTAAAACTTGCTTAACTTAGTTATATGTTGCTGCCCATCAGATTTACAGTGCTATTTTTTTTTCATAACTTGGACAACCCCTTTAAAGGGGTTATCCCATGACTGATGTAAACAATGTAAATCAGACATCATATAATATGTGACTATCTCTTTCTAACAAAGCTAGAACCAGCCCTGTACCTCACATGGATCCAGAGATCTCCTCATTCATTATTTCTGTTACTCTGCTAGATTGTCTTCATCCTGGCAGCTCAGGGGGTGTGTCCTTTCTGCTGCAGCTCTCTCCCTGTAACTGCCACAGCTTCAAACCAAACATAGGGCTGTGACAATTGAAGATAAAAACTGAGCACGTTCCACTCAGCTCAGTGAGATGGACAAAAGCATAAAGACAAGAACCAACAGCAGGTGGCGCTATACATGTACATTTTATTGAATAGCTCACTGGCTATACAAAATTTTTAATTCCATGTAATTACAAAAGTATTCAGATCCAGGTGCTGGTTGGTAAATTGGGTTAGACAGCTGGCTCTGGGGTTGGTATGGGCAATACTAAGGGCTCAGTACTGGACAGAGCTTCCTTCAAAGCTTTTCAGTAGCACTACACGCCCCCACTGATCTGCGGCAGTGTAATTAAAAATTTTGTATAGCCAGTGAGTTACTTAATAAAATGTGTCTGTATAGCGCCACCTGCTGTTTGTTCTTTTCCTTATTTCTCTGTCGCCTGCCATCCCAGAGGTGGTCACACATGCTCAGTTCTATCCTTCAACTGCCACTAGCCCTATCTACAGTTGAAAGCTGTGTCAGTTACAGGGAGGGAGCTGCAGCAGAAACTACAAAACCCCTGCTGTGCTAGGGAGAGAGTGCAGGCAGAAAGACAACACACTGAGCTGCTGATAGGAGAGAGAGCTGGCAGCAGAAACAAGCCTGAGCTGTGATAGGGAGAGAGCTGCAGCAGAAAGGACCACATCCTGAGCTGATAGGGAGAGAGCTGCAGCAGAAAGGACAAGCCCCTGAGCTGGGATAGGGAGAGAGCTGCAGCAGAAAGGACAAGCCCCCTGAGCTAGGATAGGGAGAGAGCTGCAGCAGAAAGGAAACACATCCTGAGATGTGATAGGGAGAGAGCTGCAGCAGAAAGGACACACATCCTGAAAGATGTGATAGGGAGAGAGCTACCGCTGAAAAGACTCCTCCCCCCTCACTAAGCTGTGATAGGGAAAGAACTGTGATAGAAAGGACACATCGCCTGAGCTGCCAGCTTGAAATACATCTAATAGAGCAATTGCAGCAATGAATGGAGAGATCTCTGAATCCATGTGAGGTACAGGGCTGGTTGTAGCTTTTGTTTCTCTGTTATTCCTCCTGGAAATTTGGGAATAAATTGACAACTGGGTGTGGGGGGGTTTATCACTATGAAGTCTGGCAGAGTCCAATCAGTACTGACTGTGCAGGGACACACCCCTTTGACAAGGGGAATAGAAACAACTAGCTGTTAATTTATTAATCAGTTTCTAGGAGGAATAACAGAGGAACCGCACACCACAGAGCTCTAAGAAATGATTGCTACAGGATTGAAGTAGTTACTCAAGAGACACTTCAGCTCCTCTTTAACTATCTGCATGGTAGTCGGTATTCTGCAGTCTCCACTTACTGAGAGCGATTTTGGCCAAGTGCAATCGGTTCACCCAGGAAATCTTGCTCAAGGGATTCGGGGTGAGAAAAAGCGCCATGAAACTCATCGGACGGCCAGACCTTAAGGGGAGTGGAGAAAAACGGAGAAGGATCAGACGGCATCAGCCGTAAGATATACACGAAGCTAAACCAAGAAGCCTTGAGACGAAATGTTCGGATGAGATTTTTTACTATTGTCTCTGCACTGTTAGAAAACTGCATTCAATAAAAGCAAAGACTCAAGAATGGAACGTGCCGGCCATAACTATACAGGAGAAGAATGAAAAAAGAGTGGACAGCGCCACCTAGTGCTCAGACAATGATACGTTGTACATATGCGTCTGTGCAATAAAATCTCCAAACTGTCCTCACATATTATGGGCATCCTTTAAAGGCTCATGCACACGACCGTATGTATTTTGCGGTCTGCAAAAAACGGATCTGCAAAACATACGGACGACGTCCGTCTGCATTCCGTATTTTTTTGCGGTACGGAACAGTTAGCCACTAATAGAACAGTCCTATCCTTGTCCGTAATGCAGACAATAATAAGACATGTTCTATTTTTGGGAGGAACAGAAATACCGACATACGGAAACGGAATGCACACGGAGTAACTTCCGTTTTTTTTTTTTACGGACCCATCGAAATAAATGGTTCCGCATACGGTCCGCAAAAAAAAAAAAAGACGGAACGGACGAGGAAAGAAAATACGTTCGTGTGCATGAGCCCTAAATGACCTCATTTGACATGCTTGGCCTGCATTACTCCTACTTTCCTATAGGTGGATCTACAAGTCATCGTCCCACTTAGTAAACCAACCAAACCAGCATCCTCATCATCAGACCACGTAGCCTCCGTCACTAGCCCCAGACTCACTTGTCAGATTTCCTTGGCATTTGGAGCTGGAGACGCAGATGACATTTATTAGCCGACTGAATCTCCTCTTCTTTCAGCCGGATGAGTCTCTGTAAACCTAAACACCAATCCTGAGCCACCGTCATGTTCAGATTCTAGAAGAGGCGACAGGGTGACACCATGAGACGCAGAGTACTAAAATGTAAGAAATCTATCAGAAGGAAAATGGGTCCCTGAGGGGTCAGGGACATAAAACATTGCTTAATACTGGCTATAGGGAGAAATTATCAACCACAAGCTAAGGGTGGAAGGGTAGTACCATCATATCTAGGGAATACTTTGGACGTTTTCACCCAGTGCCAGAAAAACACCAAATGCCAGTGGTTTCTCAGTAATAAAGCTACAACTAAGGCTCCATTCAGACGTCCGTGTGTGATTGCGGATCCGCAATTTGCACGGACACCGCACACAGCCAGCTCTATAATAGAAATGCCATTTCTTGTCCGTGTATTCGGACAAGAATAGGACATGTTCTATTTTTTTGCGGTGCCGCGGAACAGAAATGCGGATGCGGACAAGCAGTACAAGAATATAATTACTATAATACAGCCTCCTATGTACAAGAATATAACTACTATAATACTGCCTCCTATGTACAAGAATATAACTACTATAATACTGCCTCCTATGTACAAGAATATAACTACTATAATACTGCCTCCTATGTACAAGAATATAACTACTATAATACTGCTCCTATGTACAAGAATATAACTACTATAATACTGCTCCTATGTACAAGAATATAACTACTATAAATACTGCTCCTATGTACAAGAATATAACTACTATAAATACTGCTCCTATGTACAAGATATAACTACTATAATACTGCCTCTATGTACAAGATATACTACTATAATAGCTCCTATATATAACTACTATAATACGGCCTCCTATGTACAAGAATAGAATTACTAATAAGAAATATACTACGGCTCCTATGTACAAGAATATAACTGCTATAATACTGCTCCTATATACAAGAATTTAACTACTATAATACTGCTCCTATGTACTATACATGTAGAATATAACTACTATAATACTGCTCCTATGTACAAGAATATAACTACTATAATACTGCCTCCTATGTACAAGAATATAACTACTATAATACTGCTCCTATGTACAAGAATATAACTACTATATAATGCCTCCTATGTACAAGAATATAACTACTATAATACTGCTCCTGTACAAGAATATAATACTATATGCCTCCTACAAGAATATAATACTATAATACTCCTATGTACAAGAATATAACTACTATAATACTGCTCCTATGTACAAGAATATAACTACTATAATACTGCTCCTATGTACAAGAATATAACTACTATAATATGCCTCCCTATGTACAAGATATAACTACTATATACTGTCCTATGTCCTATGCCTATATACAAGAATTTAACTACTTAATATGCCTCTATGTTATAATACTAATACTATGTATAATACATGCCTCCTATGTACAAGAAATAAACTACTATAATACTGCCTACGTACAAGCTATGTCCTACGTCAAGAATATAACTACTATAATACTGCTCTATGTACAGAATTTAAATACTATAATACTGCTCCTATGTACAAGAATTAACTACTATAATACTGCTCCTATGTACAAGAATATAACTACTATAAACTACTAATACTATATACTGTATAACTATATAATCCTATGTAACTATAATACTGCTCTATATAACTACTATAATACTCCTCCTATGTACAAGAATATAACTACTATAATACTGCCTATGTACAAGAATATAACTAATACTGCCTCCTATGTACAATAATACCTCCTATGAATATACTTACTATAATACTTCCTATGCACAAGAATATAACTACTATAATATACTGCTTCCTACGTACAAGAATATAACTACTATAATACTGCCTCCTAATGTACAAGAATATAACTACTATAATACTGCTCTATGTACAAGATATTTAACTACTATAATACTGCCTCCTATGTACAAGAATATAACTACTATTAATACTGCTCCTATGTCCAAGAATATAACTACTATAATACTGCCTCCTATGTACAAGAATATAACTACTGTAATACTGCTCCTATGTACATAATAAATACTATGACAAATATATAACTACTATAATACTGCCTACAAGAACTACTATAATATGTACAAGAATATAACTACTATAATACTGCTCCTAGTACAAGAATATAACTACTATAATACTGCTCCTATGTACAAGAATATAAACTACTATAATACTGCCTCCTATGTACAAGAATATAAACTACTATAATACTGCTCCTATGTACAAGAATATAACTACTATAATACTGCTCCTATGTACAAGAATATAACTACTATAATACTGCCTCCTATGTACAAGAATATAACTACTATAATACTGCCTCCTATGTACAAGAATATAACTACTATAATACTGCTCCTATGTACAAGAATATAACTACTATAATACTGCTCCTATGTACAAGAATATAACTACTATAATACTGCCTCCTATGTGACAAGAATATAACTACTAATACTGCTCCTATGTACAAGAATATAACTACTATAATACTGCCTCCTATGTACAAGATATAACTACTATAATACTGCCTCCTATGTACAAGAATATAACTACTATAATACTGCTCCTCTGTACAAGAATATAACTACTATAATACTGCTCCTATGTACAAGAATATAACTACTATAATACTGCTCCTCTGTACAAGAATATAACTACTATAATACTGCTCCTATGTACAAGAATATAACTACTATAATACTGCTCCTCTGTACAAGAATATAACTACTATAATACTGCTCCTCTGTACAAGAATATAACTACTATAATACTGCTCCTCTGTACAAGAATATATACTACTATAATAATACTGCTCCTATGGTACAAGAATATAACTATTATAATACTGCCTCCTATGTACAAGAATATAACTACTATAATACTGCTCCTATGTACAAGAATATAACTACTGGGGGGCGTGGCCTGCACGTTGAGGAAGATGGCCGCTTGATTCCTCTTCTCCTCAAGTACTGCACTGAAAGCAACTGAAACCCTGCATCCAGGTGCTTTAAAACAATCCTGAACGGCACTCCACCATGCCAAAAAGGAGGAAGACCGGGCCGGGACCGAAGAAAATATCGGACTTTTATTCAATGCAGCAGGGAGACCTGTGCCAGGAGAGCGCGGCATCCCCGCCTTCCTCCCTCGCGTCGGAACCCCCGCCGCCGGAGACCGGCGAGACGCACCACCTGACTGGCCGCAGGAGCGGCTCAGAGCCCCCGACACCCGGTAGGCACAGAAACTTACCCGCAGCGCTGTCCGCATCTCCATCGGTGGGGTCCTGCTCACGTGACGGCGGCCATCTTGCCTCCTCGGCCGACACAGTTAGGCCTCACACGCCGCTCCAGGTCTCCCCGCGTGACACTCGATCCCCTGCACCAACTTGGAGACCTGCTGTACAATCCACCCAGGCACCAGAACCCCCTCAATTACTAGATGATCTCCCTGTAGCAGACGCTGGAGTCACTGAATCATCTTTAAAAGCTATGCTACAGGCATTACAGTACTCCATTAATGCTAACATGAAGGAGCTGCTTAGGCCTGTCAGTGAAGCGCTCAAAGAAGTGGAGGAAAGGGTTAATCATGTGGAGACTAAGATGGGAGAGCTGGTGTCTTCACACAATGATTTGATTGATGCTCATTATGGGCTGGAAGGAGAGGTTCGGAGCATGCAAACCAAAATGGCGGACCTAGAGGACAGGTCACGCCGCAATAATGTAAAAATCCGGGGAGTGCCTGAAAAGGTCTCACCAATTGAACTTGCCGACTATCTCACAGGCCTGATGAAAGCCTTATTGCCAACCTGCCAACCTGCAGACCTCATCATTGACAGGATTCATAGAGTGGCGAAACCAAAGCATTTGGACGAATCCGTCCCTCGCGATGTCCTCGCTAGGATACACTTTTTTCATGTCAAGGAGCAGCTACTTCAGGCGGCGAGGAAGACATCACCTCTCCCAGCTCCGTACCAGGATATTGCCTTATATACGGATCTATCTGCGGCAACACTGCGTCTGCGGAGAGAGTTTGCTCCGGTTATTGCAACCTTGAAAGACCGTGGAATCATATACAGATGGGGATTTCCTACCCGGCTCCTGGTCAAATATGACAATTCCACGCTTGTTTTCAAGTCACCAGCAGAAGGAGCCTCCTTCCTGCAGAAGCTACGTCCTCAGATGACCGCTACAGCGGATCGCACCCCCTCGCCTAGACAAGTCTCCACGGACTGGAGTACTGTTCATCGCTGAACTTTCACCTGGGCATTATGCTTCTATGCTGATAAATACCAGTGCTGTTCTTTCTGGCCGTACCTCAACGTAGGCTGAACTCTTTTCCCCTGAATACTGCGGGATGGCCTTAGTGAAGAAGGACTTCGACCATCCCATTGGCTGGATAAGTTTTGACCAGTCATTTTGTTATTTACTGTTCTTACTTTTACATGTTTTCTCTCATGTTGTTTTTTTGTTTTCTGCCGCTTACATGAGCCCAATGAGGGAGGGGAGGTGGACGAGGAATAGAGTACGCTCTGGAGGTGCTGGGGGCCTGGGGATCCGGGATTCCTTATTCTACATCATGATATATAATTCACACCATGGTATTAACAATATCGTCGCTTAATGTCAATGGACTTAATAGTCCTCATAAGCGCACTCAAATGTGGAAAGAAGCGCTGAAATTGAAGAGTGATATCTTCTGTGCAATAGAAACACACCTCTTAGCAAAAGATGCTGGTAGAATTAAACATCGAGGTTTCCCGGTTCTGTACCAGGCCCACCACGCCTCTAAATCTCGGGGAGTGTTGATTGCGATAAGGAATACTGTGGCGTTTCACCTTATTGACCAGGTTATCGACACGCAGGGGAGATACGTAATCTTAACCTGTTCCCTTAATAATGTCATATACACTTTGGCTGCTGTATACGCACCAAACCGCAGGCAAACCCGGTTCTGCAAAAAATTGGTCAAACATATTCTCGAAGTGAAACAAGGCAAACTGATTGTTCTGGGAGACTTTAATTGCACACTGAATCCTGACCTAGATTCTACCACACCCTCCAGGGGTCTTCAGACCTCCCCACTGAAATCTCTGTTATGGAAAGAGGGCCTATACGATGTCTGGAGAACGTTGCATGAATCTGAGAGGGACTTTACCTTCTTTTCGGCATCACACAATTGTTACTCCCGAATCGATTATGTTTTTACAGATCACCATACCCTTCTCCTTACATTATCAGCTACTATAGGAGACATAACGTGGTCAGACCACGCCCCGGTCACTATCAGAGTAGAGGAAGCATTCAAGCACTCCATCACTTTACCTTGGAGATGTAATTCCCACATTCTGCTGACCCCTGCACATAGACAGTCTATAGAATCTGACCTTAGAACATTCTTTGAGTTAAATGAGGGATCGGTTCAAGATCCATTCTGTCTTTGGAATGCACACAAGGCGGTGATTCGAGGCTCTTTCATAAAACTCACACATATTGTTAAAAAGAAAAGGGAACAAACAACGCACACCCTCCTACAGGATATACGTAAGTTGGAAAACATGCAACAAACTCACCCAGTCCCCAACATTGAAAACGCGCCTTATCACAGCGAGACAACAACTTAGAGAACATTTATTAGCCGACTATAATAAACATCTTTTTTATACTAAGGCACGTTATTACTCGCAAAACAATAGAGCGGGCAAGCTGTTGGCTGCCAGACTGAAAGAACAGGCATCGAAATCACGTATACCCTTTCTGGTGAGTCCAACAGATCACTCTAAAGTATCACATCCTACTGATATAGCAAACCAATTTCAGAAGTACTATGCCTCCCTGTATAATCTGGCTTCTGACCCCTCTACACCATTGCCCTCCCATGCTGACATACAAACATTCTTAGACAGAATCGATTATTCCCACTCTTACGCACCGCTCAACTTACACAGTTAAATGCTGACTTCTCAATATCTGAAATAACAGCTGCCATAAGATCCTTACCGTCTGGTAAATCACCTGGTCCAGACGGCCTGTCCGGGGAATATTATAAAACATTTATGCCCATACTATCCCCCCATCTACTCCACATTTGTAATAAAGCCATGTCAGATGGCAACTTGCCGAGTGAAAACCAAGAAGCCTTAATTGTTACTTTACCTAAGCCTGGTAAAACCCCAGATAGGCCTCAAAACTTTAGGCCAATTTCACTTCTTAACGTGGACACCAAAATATATGCTAAACTCATCGCCCTACGGTTGGCAGTGTTGCTCCCGAACCTCATTCATGAGGACCAAGTGGGCTTCACTAAAGGCAGACAGGCATACGAGAACACGAGGCGGGTATTAAATATACTACATTATGTCAATCGCACTAAAACTCCTGCATTGTTTGTGTCATTGGATGCCGAGAAGCGTTTGACCGCATAGGCTGGTCGTACGCCTTCTCGCGCTAGAACGCTACGGGTTTCATGGCCAATCTTACGGGCCATAAGGCCTTATATTCTGCCCTTCGGCTAAGGTGTTCACTAACAGCACTATGTCAGACCCCTTTCTTATTACTAATGGCACCCGACAGGGGTGTCCTTTGTCCCCGTTAATTTTCGTTCTGTGCATGGAACCCCTGGCAGCCACACTCAGAGCGGAGCCGGAGGTTAAAGGGGTTAGGATAGGTAACAAGGAGCATACCATATCATTATATGCTGACGACGTGATACTGACATTGACAGACCCCTCTCGATCTCTTGGGAAAGCCCTGGAATGGATAAATAAGTTTGGCTGTTTATCATTATATAAACTTATACTTCCAATCTCAGGCCTTGGCACTCTCCATCTCCCCTGCAGTAACACGAGACCTCCAGGAATCCTTCACCCTGGACTGGCAAGCAGAAAAAATAACTTATCTTGGTACCCAGATTACCTCTGACTTCCAACACTTGTATAAACACAATTATCTGCCCCTTTTAGCTGATATACGCACTGAAACTGACCGCCTCTCTAAATTTGAGATCTCTTGGACGGGTAGGATAGCAACATTCAAAATGCTTCTATTGCCCAGACTTATGTACCTGTTCCGCACGGTTCCCATACAGATCCCGAACAGATTCTTTCATGATGCCCAACAAATGTGTGTCCGGTTTATCTGTCTAATCATAAACTAGATAGCTTACTCATTATTTCAAAACACAAGTCCTCTGGTGGGCTAGGTGTGCCGAACATCAAGGCATACTATATGGCGCTGCAGATAGAGATGATTTCTAAATGGAAACAGGGGGTGGTGACTAATTGGATCCACATTGAAAACTCCATGGCATATCCTACATCTCTTAACGCTCTTACTTACGCTCTCCACAAACCCCCACTTGTACAGAAGAAATTATCCCCGTTAACGAACACTACATTGAAATACTGGAGGGAGTTTCATTTACATACAACTGAGACCACACCTGACTCTTGGGATACTGTACCCTTACAATATATAAGTATTTCATATCGGATCTGGATGTTTGGAACTGGGTTATATCTGTCTCTCATTTATACAAGAGATGGCGTGTTGCTATCCTTTGACAGTTGCGAGACAATACTCCTTCCTACTCAGACTTTTTAAAATACTTACAAATGAGACCTTCTTGTCTGATAATCTACAGGAGTCACTGCAGGAAACCCTGACATGTTACGTTACCTTAAAGGCAAGTCCAAAATCCTGCGACACATATACGGGTTGATAGACTCACATTCACAATTTTGCAAGTCTCAACCATATGCTTCCTGGGAAAAGGACCTGGCAATCACTTTTGAACCTAGACAGTGGGTTGCAGCGTTTCGTCTGATCCATCTTTCCTGTAAATGTAACACGCACTATGAGGCAGCAATGAAAACACTCTTCCGCTGGACTTAACCCCGGACCGATTACATAATCATGTTCCCCCTTCATCTTCGCATGTTGGCGTCAAGTGGACAACACTGGCTTCGATCTACACACAACTTTGGTCCTGCCCCAAAATTACAAAATTTTGTCAGAAGTGTTTTTGTCTTATCGACGGTTGTCCAATGTCCTATTACACCAGCCGCTAGTACGGCATTACTGTTTATCGATTTACATAAACTTCTGCACCACAATAAGATACTGGGATGCAAAATCCTCATCATAGCAAAACTGGTACTACCAGACACTGAACGCACCGCTGCACATCTGTGGAAAGTGATTGCCACGGTAAATACATTAGAGATATGGAAAGCACTCACACCCACTATTATGTCCTCCAAACTTTCAAACTATATGGCAAGAGTGGGCGCATCTAAATACTGGGCGTCCTCTGAGACTTTATTCCACTTGCTCCCGAATA
>ONZH01020037.1:0-67595 GCA_900303285.1 Rhinella marina | reverse complement strand
GGTATATAAGCAGGAAGATATCCCACCCCCAGGTTCTGAATGGACAGATTCAGAGAAGCCACTCAGCCAGCACTCTGAGTATTTAACCCTGAGTAGACAAACCAACATGAAGCTGGGCGTTGACTCTAAAACAACCCACAGTGTGAACATGGTTTCAAGGCAAGGCGTGGCACTAAACAGAAACACACAAAACTCAGAATACCAAGAAAAACATTAGAACCTATGTTCTCCGATGACCAGACTGACAGTACCCCCCCCCCCACGAAGGGCTCCGGACCCTTAGACCCTAAAGATGGTTTAGACGCGATAGTCCCGAGAAAAGATTAACCAATCGTGGAGCATGACATCCCTAGCAGGGGACCAGGATCTATCCTCAGGACCGAAACCCTTCCAATGAATGATCGGTATTGAAGAGGTTCCTGACCAGTCTGGAATCGACAATCCTCTCTACTCATACTCGAGATCACCCTCCACCACTGATGCGAGGGAGGGTCAGGGAGGGGTACCCACAGGATCCACATAGCGTTTCAACAAGGACTCTTGTGAAACGTATTGTGACCCGCCAGGTCAGGAGGGCAACGCCACCCTGAACCATACAGGATAATAACGTGAGTTACGGTAACGGACCAATGAACCTAGGAAGCCAATTTCAGGACGGAACTTTCACCTTAAGCGTTCTTAGTAGACAATAGTACCTTGTCACCCACAATAAAAGTTCTGAAACAGTACGCCCTACATTCTGGATGAATAGACCCATTAAAACTTTTGCTGCTCTTTTCAAGTTCTGTGAACTTGCGACCACAACTGTGACAGTTGGTTAGTTATGGACCCAAGCACGAGGGTATCCGAAACTGACGATGACGAGAAGGGAAACCTGGGATGGAATCCCATAATTACAGGAAGGAAAGGAGGATGTGAGTGTGGATGAACTAGTGTGTTGTGATGGCACCAACTCTGCTAACGGAAGATATGAGACCCACAGATGTTGACAGTCAGAAACAAAAAGACGAAGGTACTGGATGAGCTCTTGATTCATCCTCTCCGTCTGCCCATTAGTTTCGGGATGGAAGGCCGAGGAAAAGGACAATTTTACCTCAAGCTTAGAACAGAAAGCTCGCCAAAACTTAGCCACAAATTGTACCCCCCTGTCAGACACAACCTCATCAGGAATACCGTGGAGACGCACAATATGTTGAATAAATAGATCTGCCAATTCCTCTGCTGAAGGCAGCTTCTTTAGCGGAACAAAATGGCCCATCTTAGAGAAACGATCCACCACCACCCATATAACAGAGAACCCTTGAGAGAGTGGCAGATCGGTAACAAAATCCATAGACACGTTAGACCAAGGCCTGTCTGGCACTGGGAGCGGGAGAAGAGGTCCCTCAGACCTGACACGCTAAAACAAATGCATGAACGTCAGTATTCATATGTGGCCACCAGTAGTTTCTTTTCAATAGATCTAGTGTTCCCCGAACACCTGGATGACCTGCTAGTACGGAACAGTGTGTCTCCTCTAACACTCTCAATCAAAGGGACAAGGGAACAAACATTTTGCCTTCCGGAAGGTCTCTTGGGGCAGAATTTTGTTTGGAGCGAATTTGATCTGAGAGGTGAGAGGAGATGGCTGCCAAAACAATACCAGCAGGTAAGATGTACCGGGTTCCGACTCAGGGACACCAAAACTCCGAGACAAGGCATCAGCCCTGACATTCTTGGTACCAGGTCGGAAAGTGACCACAAAATTAAAACGAGAGAAAAACAACGCCCATCTAGCATGACGGGCATTGAGACGTTTTGCATTCTCCAAGTACACAAGATTTTTGTGATCTGTGATCACTGTCACCGGGTGAAGAGCTCCTTCCAGGAAATGGCGCCACACTTCGAACGCCCATTTGATGGCAAGGAGCTCGCGATTCCCAATATCATAATTCCTTTCACAAGACGAGAAATTCTTGGAAAAGAATGCACATGGTCTGAGGTTAGTGAGAGCAGCTGACCCTTGAGATAAAACTGCCCCTACACCAACCTCGGAAGCATCTACCTCAACAATAAATGGCTGAGAGAGATCAGGTTGAATTAATACAGGCGCAGAGGAGAACGCTTTCTTGAGTTCCTCAAACGCAGAGTACGCAGCAGGAGACCAGTTACTGGGATCAGCCCCCTTGTGGGTAAGATCCGTGAGTGGCTTGGCAATTACGGAAAAGTGCTTGATAAAATTCCTGTAATAATTGGCAAAACCAAGAAAACGTTGAAGGGATTTTAAATCCGTGGGCCGAACCCAATCCGCGATTGCCTGAACCTTACACGGATCCATCTGAACCTCGAAAGGAGTGACCACATAACCCAGGAATGAAACTTTTTGTACACAAAAAATGCATTTTTCTAGTTTAGCAAACAGAGAGTGATTACGCAGACAGGACAACACCAGACGAAGATGTTTACGATGTGAATCAAGATCAGAAGAAAATATCAGGATATCATCCAGATAAACCACCAAAAAAACCCCAATACAGTCATGAAAGATATGATTCATAAAACCTTGGAATACAGCTGGGGCATTGCTTAAACCAAAAGGCATAACCAGATACTCAAAATGTCCCAGAGGCGTATTAAAAGCTGTCTTCCACTCATCCCCTTCCCGGATCCGAATCAGGTTATAAGCTCCCCGTAGATCTAACTTGGAGAACCAGTTGGCCCCCGGAACCTGATTCAAGAGGTCCGGGATGAGGGGAAGCGGTCCAGAGTTTTTAACAGGGATTTTATTAAGTTCACGGTAGTCAATACATGGTCTCAAACCCCCATCTTTTTTCTCAACAAAAAAGAAACCAGCCCCCGTAGGAGATTCGGAAGGCCGAATGTGTCCTATAGCCAAACTCTCATCGATGTATTGTTTTAGAGACTCTCTTTCTGGCACAGACAGATTATAAATCCGACCCTTAGGTAACTTGGCATCAGGTAATAGATCAATCTTACAATCAAAGTCTCTGTGTGGAGGCAAGACTTGAGACAGAGGTTTCGAAAAAACGTCTGCAAAATCTGAAATAAACTCCGGGATCTCAGAATCACATACATTGGTAGAACAAAGGGAAACTTGAGACATATGGGCCTTACACTGAGGGCCCCAGTGAACTAATTCCTGACTCACCCAATCAATAACCGGATTGTGCAGCTGAAGCCAAGGAAGACCCAGAATAATGTCCACAGACAAATCTTTCATTACAAGGAAAGAACAATATTCAATATGTAGTGCACCCACCACCAGTCTTATTTCAGGAGTACGGAATTTGACCAAACCGGCTTGCAGAGGGGTCATATCGACACTAGACACCTGGATAGGAGGGGACAGGGGAATCAAAGAAGGCAATATTTGGGAAACAAATTCAAAATCAATGAAGTTGGCGGCTGAACCAGAATCCAAGAAAGCCTGTCCAACATGTGAGGCTGACTGGAAAGAGACGGTGCAGGGCAAAAATACTCTAGAAACATTAGAGGGTACCTGAGCTCCTAGACAGTCCTCCCGATAACTGTCTAGGAGCGGAAGTTTTCCTGCTGAGGTTTTCTTCGGACAGGACTTCAGCAGATGATCCGGACTCCCGCAGTAGAAGCACAAATGATTCCTCGTACGATGTTCCCTTCTCTGCTTAGGCGTAATACTGCCGAGTTCCATCGGTTCCGGTCCGGATTGGCTGGAGACCGGATTGAGGATCGGCTGAGGAGCAGGAGACACCCGAGGAGGTCGCCTGGATCTTAGACGTCTTATCTGCCGGACGGCCAGGGTCATAGCTTCGTCAAGTGTTTTAGATTCAGCATGGGCTAACAACAAATCCTTCACACGGTCAGACAGTCCAGTCATGAAAAGGTCTTTCAAAGCCCTATCATTCCACCCGGAATCGGTCACATATTGTCTAAAACTAGCACAGTAATTTTCTGCCATCTGTCCACCCTGATGTAGAGACAATAACTGGGATACAGCTAACGCTGGGCGATCTGGCTCATCATATATCTGACCCAGTGCAACAAAAAACTCGTCAAGGTATGAGCGCAAAGGAGAGGCAGTGGGTAAAGAAAAGGCCCAGGTTTGGGGGTCTCCGCGCAGGAGAGACATAACCAAACCCACCTTTTGCGCTTCAGTTACAAACGACCGAGGTCGTAAAAAAAAATACAAAATACATCTTTCCCGAAACAGAAAAAATTTCTTACGGTCACCGTAAAAAAAATCAGGAAGGGGGACCTTAGGTTCAGGTGCAGGTGTGGGAACCTGGGGTGCAGACATAGGAGCCGAGGCCTGCATGTTTTCCTGAACCTGAAGGCGTATAGCAAGATCCTGAATCAAATTGGTCAAGGCCTGGACCTGAGATACCACCACTGACATTTGCTCCATAGGTGGAATAAACGTAGCAGGCCGTATACAGGTTGCAGGTTATTTTCGGGCTGGTTTTTCTGTCAAGGTTGGGGTACACAGAAAGGAAGATGTGATCCCTGCGCTCACCCCAACCCCTGTCCCTGCCTAATTGCCTCCGTATCCTAGGCGATACGGCGACAACCACGAGGACTGCAATTACTCTTGACTAGGTGCAGGGAAAAGGGAAGACAAACAGAGACGAACAAAACACAGAAGAATCGTCAGCTAGCCGTGTCAGAAACCAGAGATAACGCCAGTACAAAATCGGAAGACGGTAGTCAGATACAAGCCAAGGGTCAAATCAGCAGTCAGGATACACAATACAATGCAAGCAGGAATAGCAAGGAATTGCAAAAACCCGCAAGGAGCAGAGAGAAAGATAGGTATATAAGCAGGAAGATATCCCACCCCCAGGTTCTGAATGGACCAGATTCAGAGAAGCCACTCAGCCAGCACCTGAGTATTAACCCTGAGTAGACAAACCAAACATGAAGCTGGGCGTTGGCTCTAAAACAACCCACAGTGTGAACATGGTTCAAGGCAAGGCGTAGGCACTAAACAGAAACACACAAAAACTCAGAATACCAAGCAAAACATAGAACCTATGTTCTCCGATGACCAGACCTGACAATAACATCACTCCCCAAACCATCACTAACTGTGGAAACTTCACCCTGGACCTCAGGCAACTTGGAATGTGTGCTTCTCCACTCTTCCTCCAGACATTGGACCTTGATTTCCTAATGAAATGTCTCTGGGTCATGAATGGCTTGATGCAAGGAATGCAACTCCAGCCACAGTCCACTCTTTGTGAATCTCCCCCAAATTCATCCTTTAAAGGCTGTGGTTATCCCTGTTGCTTATGAATCTTTTTCTACTACATTGTTTCCTTCCACTCAACTTTCCATTAATATGCTTGGTTACAGCACTCTGACTTGACAACAATCAAGTCAGCAGTCTTCACGATGGTTGTATATCCTACTGAACTAGACTGAGGGACCATTTAACGGCTTAGGAAACCTTAATAGATGTTTTGTATTGATTAGCTGATTCAAGTTTAACACCATTAGTCTACAATATGCTAATGTTGGGGTTTTTTATTAGCTGTAAACCATAATCATCAAAATTAAACAAAATAAACACTTAAAATAGATCACTCTGTGTGTAATGAATCTAGATAATATATGAGTTTCACTTCTGGAACTGAATTACTGAAATAGATTAACTTTTCAACTATATTCTAATTTATTGAGATGCACTAGTATGTATCATGTAGTTAGAAATTATGGTTGTCATTGTCATGGGGTTACCGTGGCTAACTTTAACGTGGAGCATTGTTGCTGTCTTATATTCTAGTATTGTATTAATTTTCCATAAAGGTCATGTAGCACCTCTGTTATTTTGGACGTGTTAAAGGCATTCTGGTTGTCGGTGTCATGGGATGCAGTGGCTGGCCTTGGTATAGAAGCACTTTTGTGAGGACACTGTGACCGTCACATTGACTCTACCTATAACTGTCTCTTAGCACTAAATCTCTTTAAATACACAGGAGTATTAGAGAACTCAATTGCCCTTGCATTCCCTTAAAGGAAATATAGAAAAAAAAACTTTATGACCGCAAAATGTTATTAATGTGATGAAATTCTGGACACCAAGCACTTTCGATTGGCATATGCAAAGTGTCAGCATTGATAAGTGTAAAAGCAGTTAAACATGGCAGGCCAGGAGACAGATCACCAAAGTAGAGTATAAACATATATATAAATCTTTATTTCATCCATTAAAATTCATTTAAATGCAATACATAAAAAAGTGTTTATTTTATTTTTTTATCTTTTTATTTTTTTTATTGTCACAGTGTAGATAGGAATGAGGATGTGAATGATTTTTTGGTGAGTGCACAATGTTGGATACACGTTTTTGGCATTTAAGTTCTATTATTGTATTGCTGGTATGGAAACAGGAACTGGATGTGATGTCATGCACTCCAGTGTGGAATGCAGTGTGTTATCACTGAGGAACAGGAAATGGTACTGATTTACAGCTGCCTGCTATTTAGGGGGTATAAATAGAGGGTAGATACTGAAGCCACGTATCCCCTTGAGGAAGCCAGATAGGCGAAACGTGCGTTGTGGCAAGGCTGCACTGGTGGGTACCCATATTTCATTGACATATTTTGTTCATGTTTGCTGCTTTTGCCAAATATACTGCATGGATTGTGTTTCTCTTGAAGGCCTTGGCACTTTAGTAATATACGGTCTGTGAAGGCCGGTTATAGGATTTATCCTTCAACTGAGACACACTACCTGCATAACATTGATTGGCATATGTAGGACCTTAGATGTATATCTTTTGTCCGATCAGCTTGTCTTTTATATATAATCTTATATGGTGATGACCTCCTTGTGCTTATCTTTTGTATTATATCACATTTATTGCCACTTTTTTATGTATTGCATTTAAATGAATTTTAATGGTTGAAATAAAGATTTTTATATATGTTTATTCTCTACTTTGGTGATGTGTATATTTTGTAGGTGTTGATTTTGCTGGTCACACACCATTAGGCTGAACTGTGGTAGAAGCCTGTTTTTTGGTGAGTTGTTAGGACAGGAGACAGGTAGACTGTGTAGACTGATACACATTTGCAAACTCTGCATTAATTACGGTATGGTCATTGTCTCTCTTTCCATTTTATTTTGTGCCCTATTCATCCACACTCGCCATCCTGTTACCCCGCCATTGCTTTCCATCCACATCAGTCCCTTTCTCCTTCCCTCTCCCATGAGCAGCTCACATGCTTTATTCGCCTTCCTGAATCATCTCAATCCATCAATCCATAAACATTTGTTGTATGCCTTTTCTTCCATCTTTTAACTGTGCACTTTGGAACCCATGGTCAGTGTGCAACAAACTCCCCTACATTCATGACTTCTTTCTTTCTAGTTCTCTTAACCTGCTGGCTTACACCTCAAATTAGCTTTCTCCGGCAATGCTCCAGGAGTGCCAAATGCCTATGGAGAAAAACTCAAACACCAGAAAATGCTTCATTACAGGTTTATGCTGACAAATTAAAACTCTGCCTTCCACCTCGCCAACCAGACCTATTTCATGACCCTGATCTCTTCACTTTCCAATAATCTAAAAAAGCCTTTTGACATTTTTCACTCCCTCCTCAAAGAAAAGATTGAAAACATTCAGCGGGAAATTAGCACCCAGCTTGTAAGTGTCATTAATCTATGTCCCTATTGCACCTTCTCTGGTTCACTTTCCATATTCAACCTATTCACAGAACAAGAAATCTTCAGGAACCCCTCTTCTTCTCACCCTACTATATGCACTACTGCTTCTATGTCCTCATACCTGCTCCAGTCTCTCTCTTTCCATCGATGTCACTACCCACCTTAATAAAATCTTCAAAATCTCTCTCTTCTGGGATACTCCCCTCCACTTTTAAGTATTCTGTCACAACCCCATTATTAAAAAAACACCTTGTCTTGACTGTGCAACTAACTATAGACCTATATTTAATCTCACCTTCACCTCTAAACTCCTGGAGTGCCTGGTTAATCTCACCTCATCCACTATCTCTCTGGTAACTTTCTCCTTGATTCGTTAAAATCTGATTCGTTTATACAGAAATTGCCGTCACCAAAGTGACACATGAACTCAGCTACAATTACAGCTACTGTAATTGCAACGCTGAGCGCTCTCTGCTCATTCTTCAGGCTTTCTCTGCAGCATTTAACACTGTAGACCAATCTATTGGGCTCAAGTACACTGCTCTCTCTTGGTTTTCTTCCTATCTGTCTGGCGGCTCCTTTAGTATATCACTTGTTGGTTCTACTTCCTCTCCTCATCATCCAGTGGTAGAACCCCACTGATCTGATATTTATCCCCTATCCTATGGATAGGGAATAACTTGTTACTACTGGAATACTCCTTTAATTCTATCTAATATATTATTTTGTTTGTACACGAACCTTCTAATTGTAAAGCACTGCAGAATATGTTGGCACTATATAAATAAAAAATACTATTATGTCATTGTGGGTTTAGCTGCCTTGGATGATTTATGATTTTAACTCTTTTGTAATTCTAATAAGCTCTGAATGCAACTGACTTCCTAGCAAGTTTCTGTTTTTACAAGACATTTGAACAAGTATGGCATGATGCACAGGTAGAGGTGGCTTTTCATCTAGGAAAGAGTCTATATAGGTATTGCGGGAAACCTAGAATCCCTAATTGTTGCTTTAGTTAAATGAGACACATTTAAAAAACAGTATAGTTGGGAAATAAATAAAAATATTACAGAACTGTTCATTTACTTACATTTTTTTTATGTTTATATATTAATATAAGGTTACTTATAATAGACTCTTGCACATTAGAAATAATGGGGATCTGTCATGGTTCCATTAGAATTTTTTTGGTATTTTGTGTGAACGATTAGCTCAGTCTACAGTGCCAATCTTGCCATCAAAAAATATTAAAACCCCAGTAGATCCCATTACAGTCAATAGGTATAGTTGACATTTGCCGACACTTCTGATATTGATGTGTGTGCATGAGAAATACCATTTTATGATCTTTATCCTGCATTTTTCACCAATTAAGGCTACTTTCACACTAGCGTTTTAAAATTCCGGTATTGAGATCTGTCATAGGGGCTCAATACCGGAATAAAACGCTTCAGTTTTGTCCCCATTCATTGTCAATGGGGACAAAACTGAACTGAAGACAACGGAATGCTCCTGAAAGCATTCCGTTCCGTCTTCAGACCGGAGAACAAACCGCAGCATGCTGCGGTTTGCTCTCCGGTCCAGGCATCCGCACCAAGACAGATCCGGAATGACCCCCAATGCAAGTCAATGGGGGTGGATCCGTCTGGTGTAACCATAATGGTAACCGGATCCGCCCTCCATTGACTTTCAATGGAGTTCATTACGGATCCGGCTACACATAGACACATACAGACATAGACATACACATAACATAAACATACACACACATATAGACATACAAACACACATACATACTTACATGCTCCCCGGCAGGTCTTCGGAGCGTCGGAGGGACAGGACGGCGCGCACAGGTGACGATTCCACCAGGCGCCCAGCAGAGGGCGCTGTGGGGAATCGTGACCTGTGTGAGCCGTCCTGTCCCTCTGACGCTCCGAAGACCTGCCAGGGAGCATGTAAGTATGTATGTGTGTTTGTTTGTCTATATGTGTGTGTATGTTTATGTTTATGTGTATGTATGTACTGTGTGACATGTGTGGGGCCGGAGCGCGGTTCCGGCTCCACACATGTCACTGCGGCAGGCCTGATCCGGCAGCACCCTTCACCTGCCGGATCAGGCCTGCCGCCAGTGTGAAAGTAGCCTAAGCCCTTTGAAGACTCTATCTCTAATTGGCAGTATTTACAGTGTTTACCAGTGGGCAGAGATAAGCTTACTTATCACATCTCCCATACACAACACAAACATGAGATCCGGCTCAAATATCTCTCTGTAGCACAGCCTCAGTAGAAGAATGGAGGAGCATTATATAGTACCACTGAGCAGTGAAACTGTGAATCCAGTACTGGACTGAGACAGAAAACTTGTCTCTGTGGTTTCTAATAAGATACATTACAAAGTTTTCTCATGTATGCGTATACCCCAGGGTTCCCCCCAAGTTTGTTGAAAGTATAGTGGCCATTTAATCTTGAATCTACATTAAAACATACATGTGCAGGGACACAAAGGTACATAAAAAGCTCTGAAAGACTGTAAAGGTAATTGTAATATCTGTTGCCTAAAATAGCATTTTAAAGGCATCAGTGCAATAAAGTTTATTGATCATAAAGGCGGAAGATATGTCTCATATTATCTTATGCTAACAAAAAGTGACCTAAAATACTTTGCCACTGCATACAAAAATTTTAGTTTGCCAAGAAGATCCTGAATCATTTTCACACATGAAATATTATTGATATTTCATCCACAGATTTTATGACATTTGCGAAATGGCACAGGAAGTTTCTTCTGACATTGAATATTGTATGTAGATCACTTTGAATTTGGGTCTTTTTGATACAATCTTCCAAACAGTGTTGCACTCAAAAGTGGATGGGAAGAAATTCCAGATTTACTTACAAGGCGTCCATCCTTTAACACCTGGAAAAAACAAAATCAGAACAAAAACTTGAATATTACAGTTGCTTCCTTGTTCCTATGTTCTGCTCATTTCCTTAATCTTGGATGCTGCATATGCTGTGAACCCTATATCCTATATCCTTTGGTGGTATATGGAACCCAAAACTGAATCTCATGAAAATGTGCATTCCCCAATAAAAAAAAAATGTATGACAATTATACAATCAAATCCAAGTGTATTAACCAATTAGGTCATAGTGATCCACATTTACTAATGTGAACGCACTTACATCCTAGTGTAAGTTGCACCAAAAGGTGGAGCAATTTGGCACATGTCACAAATTCTCTGCATGCCTTATGGTGCAATGTTTGCAAACCCCATGTTGTAGATATTGTTTCTTTATGTAGCACCGGTGCTGGCAGGGGCATAGCTATAGGGGGTGCAGAGGTAGCAGTCGCTACCGGGCCCAGGAGCCTGAGGGGGTCCAAAGACCCTTGTGCCGCATAAGAAGACACACAGAGCACTAAGGGAAGGGGGGCCCAAGCTGAACTCTTGCACTAGGGCCCATGAGCCTTTAAGCTACGCCCCTGGGTGCTGGTTAAGCCATATGTGCAATTCCTGTGTCATATGTCAGTATTCCTGTGTCTGTGGCCTGGTGTGGTCTGATATTTCACATATTGGTTCTTGTTTTCTTGAGCCTAATCTACTTGGGGCAAAGATGTTGTTTATCGTGGGTGCCTATCTGAACATAATATTGGGAAAGGGGGGATTATCTTGCCTAAATGGGTATCCATAAGAAGTATATTTCAGTATTTTCATAGAATCTCCTTGATTCGATGGTGAGTGTTGAAGTAGGTATTAATGAAACTCCTTTTCTTCAGATCTTCCTCCAAGGTTTCCATTTTTGGAATTGTGCTTGATTAAGCAGACTAGCTCTCGTGTACACTTCCTGAAGCTTTTGGAATAGTGTTTTTCCAGGAAACCTTTCTGATACAATTCTTTTGCAATTTTTTAAATTGAATAAACTCTATATTGGTTAATTATTTTTTGTAGTAGTGACTAGTGAAATGCAAATAGTTGTTGCTTTCAATTTTTTTGAAGTGAGTGGAGATATAAATGGGAGTGCATCATAAGATATGCAGATGTCCAGAAATGTGATGGTAACTTTACTGTAGTTCAAGGAAAGTTGGATACTCCATGTAATCACATTTAATAGATTATGAAACATTGCAAACATTGCACCATAAGGCATGCAGGAAAACTCTAAAATCTTGCCAATAGATCACATTCTGGTCAATACCTACCTACTGCATGTCAATGGCAGAACACATGATAGGTGCCATGACACCAAATTTCCTTGTGCTGAGTGTCATGAAATGGTCTTGGAAGGGG
This sequence comes from Rhinella marina, assembly GCA_900303285.1. Classification (NCBI taxonomy): domain Eukaryota; kingdom Metazoa; phylum Chordata; class Amphibia; order Anura; family Bufonidae; genus Rhinella; species Rhinella marina. The sequence goes on along the minus strand of ONZH01020037.1, from coordinate 55,659 downwards.
TGTGTTATGAAGGTGCCACCTGTGATGATGGACAATGAAACTGCTCATGCTTGCACTCATTATTGTGCTCGTGTTACAGGTGGTTTGTCTGGAGCCTGTTCACCATGTGAGTGCTCTCAAGTAACCACTGCTCCCCAAATTTCCTAATATTTAAGTCAGAACAACCTAGATGGTGGGTAATTCACCAAAATGACTATCCTATTTCTCTTAGTACAATAATTTGCCTCCTCTCAAAGTCTGTGGGCTGGGCAAAAAGTGTGTTATAGAGGCATGTCTAGCAGTCAACAATCTCTCATCAAGATGTACAAAACTACCCAAAAGTAGCTTCTAACAGCCTTTTTATAGGTGCACACCTAATTAAGTAACCAAAATATATACCAACATGAATGTTATGGAAGTATACCTACTATATTAGATAGCCCACAATACAAAAATACCTCCACATAAATTAATCAAAAATAGGCTTTATTGAATACAAAAAGTTACATAGACATTGATATAGCTGCAATCGATATTCTAAATGAGGACATAGAGGGCGCTGCAGGGTCAGTCACCGCCAATCCACATATATCAAAATTCAAATAAATTCATATGCACCCAACACTAACAGTAATAGTGCAGAAAGCTCAAAAGAGTCAAGTTGAACAGCTTGGAGCTAGTGCTATGGGGGCAAATGTCATCACACAAGAAATAACAAGTACCTATGGATTAGAGACCGACTCTGCAGCGTCCTCCTCCCAACGCCGTTTAGTCCTAAGGCTTCTTCCCGGCTAACCTCAATAATGAATCCCCCCAGTGTGTCCTGTAAGCACGGAGGCAGTTGAAGAACCTCCTGCAAAGGAATGAGCAGCCCCAATAGTGTTTGTTATTCTTGCACAAGGGCCATCATTGTGATGCCAGAGAAGGCAGTGATGTCATGGAATGTTATGATGTCATGTGCTCATTTGCAGATGCAGCTACCAATCTGCTGTCTCTTATCTGTGGGTAAACCCTGTTTATTGCCTCCCAGAATGAAAACTGTCCACCCATTGGATTCTGTGGACCAGTCGAGCAGGGACATGGTAACCTCAAGCCACAGACCAGAAAAGACATTTGGCCTGCACCAGAGATGGTGACTTGGAACGGGCCTCAATAATTGAATTTTTATCATTACTTTGTCATTACCAGGGCAACATGCTGGGACGTTATTTTGTGCTGCACTATGGTATTGCTGACGTCACCTACTTGATTGGCCCCACCTATGTGTGTTGGTATGGCCTACTTGTGTTGCCAGCCTTTTGTCAATTTGGACCTGTCTATAGCATGGGGTCCACTTTTTTTCCAAGGCCACTTCAGGTTCCCAGTGCTCCCCTTGTCACCAAACGGTCACTTGCTGCAGAAAGTGGCTTCACTCTGGGAGGTTGATTTCTATATTAGAAACCACCAAAATTCTCTCATTTGCTCTTATCCCAAAGATTGGCTGTCCAAAAGTCATCCCTGACTTACAGCATTCATGCCACTTTTCTTGCATGATAGAAGGCTGAAGGATAGAGTATAATCCCACTGAAATCTCTATGCTTGTCACCACCCAGGTAACATCCAGCATGTCTGAGGTTTTATTATTGGTGGTCATGCCTATACTCACAAATGCCTATTCTCACAAGCTGCCTGAGCTTTATACTTACAATTTAATAGCTACTTGATTTAAAGGGGTTGTCCAGAATTAGTAAAAAGGGACTGCTGTTTTTAGAAAAACAAATGGACAAATGTGGTACTATTTCTGAAAAAAAATATACCTGGACAACCACTTAAAGTCTCACCCAGAACCTTGATTTTCTCATCATTTTCTGATAACATATCTCAGGCTTCTCTAAGCATTACATCAGTTCCTAAACTGGGTTGTGTAGCTTCTGTTCATGTGTAAACAATGGCCATCATATTGACCTTCTCTTCATTCTGCCTGATCCTAGCTCTGGATGAACTTTGACCATTTTGAAGTGCAGTTACATAAAACTTCCCATTCTGTACCTTGAATTTAGTTATCTGTCTGTCAATTGTTACTAGTAAAGATTTTTCTGGGATTGTGACTTGGGAATATTCTCTGGCAAAATAAATTCCTCATTAAAGAGCTACTTTACCCAAGTTAGTACTTAGACTGCAATTAGGTCTTCCATAGCTAACACAAGTGGCATAGCAATAGGGGTTGCAGCAGGACCCCTAACCCAGGGGGGGCAGTAGGGCTACCCTTGCCAGAAGCACACTGCCAATTATGGTATCTTCTGCTTTATAAGAAGCAGTGCGTCTTATAAGGTGAATACTAGTAAGTGCTTCCATTATGGAAGCGCTCACTAGCATGCAGGAGGAGCAGGTAGTGAAGCACTGTGAGCACTAAACTCACCCTTCCTCCCTGGTCTTCTTTGTGCCCGCGCTGCTGTGTCCTGACTGCACACAGTGTAAGGATGTACAGTGTGCACTATGACCTAACATTGTTTACAGTCAGGTGACAGTGCAGCATGGGCCCACACCACCGAGCAGGAACTTCAGGAGAGGATGCTGGACCTGGAGAGCAGCGGCAGAGCAGGAGAGGTACGTTTATTTATTTATTTTGGGTCTGATACTGAGGGGCCTGACTCTGACCTGAGGTATGATATGGGGGTCTGAGGATCTGATGTGGGGGTCTGAGAATCTGATATAGGGGTCTCAGGATCCAATATGGGGGGGGGTCTGAGGATCTGATATGAGAGGCTGATTTGAAGTCTGATATGGGGGTCTAAAGATCTGATATGGGGGTCTGATCTGAGGTCTGATATGGAGATCTGACATGGGGATCTGATCTGAGGGCCTGATTTGAGGTGTGATATGTGGGTCTGATATGAAAAGTAAGAGGGTAGTTTTTGTACTGGCACACATCATAAGGGGGGATTTTTGTACTGGCACACATTATAAGGTTGTACTTTTGTAATGGTGCACATTATAAGGGTATTTTTTGTACTGACACACATTAGGGAGCTTTGTTTTCTACTGGCACACATTATTAAGAGAATTATTACTACTGGGAGACTACAGGGAGTACTACTAGTATGGGCACAATGGCATTATTACTATTGAGTGCCCTGTTAACAATATGCACTCTGGAAGATATTTTTTCTATTGGTGGGACTTTGAGGAGCACTATTACTGTGTGTGTGTGGGGGGGGGGGGGATACCCTGGCATGGTATCAACTTAGCACAATTATTTTGGGGGAACATTATGTTTTCACTATTTGGGTTAAGGACACTATTTGCTGTGCACAGTTATTTTCTAGGACACTGTGTGCCACTAATTATTGAAGGGGGTGTGTGGTACTAGTATTTTCAGGATAGGATGATAGAAAACTAGGAAACTATGATGTTTGTTTTTGTTAAACTCTGCAGAGACGAGAGATGGCTGAAAGAAAACATCATGGTGGTCTGATATGAAAGGAGAAGATGAGGAAAGAGAATATTTACATCAAAGAAGATGTCATAGGATGTAAGAGGTATGTGGTGCTGTATTTCCCTGTATGTTTTGCAGAGCTGTATGTAATGCTTTCCAGGTATGTATTTAACAGTAGGGTTGGAGGGAAGAGGTTAGGTTGAGAATTTGGTATGGAGGAGTGCGTTTTCAATTTTTGCCTCAGGCTGCAGAAAGGCTAAGTGCACCCCTGCCCCTTACCGCAAAGTACTGAGGGAATGGGACCCCTAGCTAAACTCTTTCACCAGGGCTCAAAGAGCCTTTATCCACATCTCTGGCTAACACTTCTAGTTTCCGTCATATACTATGTGTCTATCTCTATGAATATACAATTTACAGTAAATTCCTTACCTGGAACATATTCGGAGCTAAATGAATATTAGTCAGCAGAACTTCTGGGAATACAAATGAAGTAGAAAAATTTCCACTTATGGAAAATGAGTCAAATCTGGTTGAAGCTTTCTCTACAGATTCTCCACATGAGTTAGAATCCATACTTTGACATTTTAGCATTGTGCATACCTGGAAACGGGTAAAAAAAAGTATTGAAAAAAACTTTTAGTTATCATTTTAATAAATATGGTGCATTGTATTTATTTCTGTTTCAGAGGTCAGTCTTGTTGTTTATCATATCTATGCGTGTTATTCTTCAGTCATATTGAAAACTATGTTAAAACTCTGCTAGATGTAGCTAGAATTGTCTGCACATTTTATTCACTATGTATTACCTAGCTTTAAGTGTAATTTCAAAGAAAAAATACCTGTAGATAGTATTCTCCTTCAACTATGTGAAGACCATCGAAAACACCAAATACGTACATCTCCTCACTGTGCTTCTCAGCCATTGTATAATTTAAGTGGCAACAAAGGTCATTTTGACAAATGGAATACTCTCCATGCAGCTCCTTAAGTTCAGTAAAAGTATAATTATCAGCAAAAAGGAGCCCATTAAAAACATTGCTACCAGAAAGAGAGTTTTTAATCTGAGAGGCATGGAGGTTCCATGTGATAGGATAGTATGTTGAAGAATTCCGAGGATGAGAATTAAGTTCTGAGATCAGGAGGTGTCCTGACTCATTTTTCATGTTATAATAATATGGTACAACTTTATCTGGGGAAAAAATTCCACTGCCTGTGAATAGAAAAACAGTAGAAAAATGTAATATTAATTTTAAGAATAATACATTTTTAAAATTTTGTATTATTATTAACACTTAGTTGAGAAGTTACAGGATATGTATATATATTTTTTATATTATTCTTATAGCTATCTATAACTTTCACTTCTTCAGCAGTTTCTTAAAATCCAGGGTTAGAAAAACATGACTGCTTCAAAGCTCCTTACCTGTCTCCAGATTGTTTTGTACTTTAGCTCAATATGCAACACCCTTCACTTCAATGGAGCTAATCTGCAATACTAGACATAACCTATGCACAAGTTTGGTTTCCAGAAGAAAGCAGGACGAGATACGAGTTCTTTATTTAATATTTGGTTTTCTCAAGTGGTTCCACACCTGCTCCTGTAAAAACTAGGCTTTGCTCAGTGAAGCAGCCAAACTGCTTAGCTCTGGAGACTCGCGCACACACACACCAAATGACCCCCGGGAAAGCTTCTCTTTAAGCCCACATTACGCCTCCCTCCAGCTTCTCATCATGATGAGCCCTACCAGCCAGTATGTCTGGTTTAATAGGGTTAATCCTGGTGACAGAGCCGCTTTAAGTGGGCAAGCTGCTTGAGCCTCCACGATATGATCATATATTGTGCCTGTGAATACAGCAGTAATATGTAGATTAGCTTTCTGAGCAGATCTGGCAGCTGTAGTGTATGTGATATTTACTTGCTAGCACACAGCTCTAGAACACAGCTCTGCCCTCAGCCTGCTATCTAGCCCTGTCAGTCAAGGGGAGGGGACGTGTGCAGAGCACAGGGGGTGTTACATCGAATTGCTCATTTGCATATGAATAAAAACACTGATTTCTCTGCAACTATTTATCATACAGACAAAAGAAAGGTACAATTTTAATCAGCATGATGAGCCCTACCAGCCAGTATGTCTGGTTTGATAGGGTTAATCCTGGTGACAGAGCCGCTTTAAGTGGGCAATCTGCTTGAGCCTCCAAGATACAGTACCATCATTATTCTCATTGACTATGCCTTCAACACCCAAGTAGATAGGCCACATGCCTGTCCCAAACGTCAACAGTAGTTACACTTGGTACTAAACAAAGACTATCTGTACTCTCCGTATTGGCATCAAACTTTTTTTTTAATTTTATCTCTTCCTGGAAGTTCCTCTTAATAGCAGAAATATAAGTACATGTACAAAGCAGGAACACACCACTTGACCACTGGCTTCTTGCTCACGTCGCCTTCACCGTCCATCAGTGCCAAACAGCATTTTCTGAATTTCAGTCTCCAGTTTGCTGATCCTTGTTTTCCCCCTCACATCCAACATATAACTCAAGGATCCTGCCTCTTAGCTTAGATCCTGCCCATCTCCTTTACTCTGTGAGAGTTTTCCCTGCATCTGCTTCTCCACTTTTAGCAGCACATCTGATGGTCCAGGAGCAGCTGTACAGCATCCCTCTGACACCCCATCTGGCAACATCTGTGATATCTTTATCCTGCCAACTTTGTTGTGGGTAACCTGCGTTTTTCTCATATTGTTTCCCATTAGCTTCTATAACAGCCAGACCTAGCTCAGTGAAGCAACTGAATCACTCTGTAGGGAGGTGCAACCAAACACACCAAGAGGGGCATTTACTAAAGTTTTTACACCTCTATTAAGGCGAAAAATTTGCACCATAATTTGCAACTTTTTGAGCTTCTCCTCTTAGAAAAATGAAGAAAAAACTGTTGGAGCTTGGTGGGAGGTGGCAGGGCTTTTCATGGTCCTTTAGAATTACTAGAACTTACTCCAGAAGCTGGTGCTTCTGGAGTGGTCTACGCCAGCCCCTAGTTGGCAAAGTCTTCAGTTTCTGGTTCACGGACTACCAGATATGCAACTAATTTATTAGGAGGCACCTGCATCTCACTCCTGCATACAGAGACCAAGATTGGCATATGGGAATGCCAGTCTTGATAAATGGCCCTCCATGAGTCCCAATGCTCAGGTCCTGTGTCATGCCACCCAGCCTTTGCTCCACTTCCAACTCTTCAGTGGGAAAGCCATTCCAGCCTCCTATTTACCACCATTATTCCTAATGACTAAGCTTTCACTGGCTTCCAGATCACTGCTAAGTCCCAGATGAATAGAGCACATCTCTAACTGCAACAGCAGTTCCTCTGTTCCACCTCATGCAAACCTTCTGTACTTTTCCTATTGGCTCAAATGCTCCACTTTTATCTCTTCCTTGCTGTTCCTCCCAACAGAGTGAATCAGAGTCACTATACTATATCCATATCAGCATCAGGATCTTCTTGAGCCATTGCCAATACCTGTAACTTCCTTTTAGCTGATAGCACAGAAGAGTATCATTTTCATAGCAACATATAATAGCAGCTTTGCAGTGTTAATATTTATTTATATTTGCTTATATATATATATATATATATATATATATATATATATATATAGGGCCAGTTTTAGACAAAGTGTGGCCCTGGGAAAAATAAAAAGTGGGGCCCTTGAAATAATCTTGTAATAATGTGCTAACAACACAGTTACATTCTGTCGATTCTGACCCTCCCTCACAGATTTACACCCCATAAAGCTCCTGATACAGTTCTTCACCCTCATGGCCCCAGAATACGCCACATGCCCTCTCCCCTCACAGCAATGAGTTCCCCTCACTCACGGCATCTGAGAGTATTAAAAACCGGAAGCGTGGGATTTCTCATTAGGCACGCTTTCCCCCAGCGGAGACTGGGGAAAGCGCCATATTCTATAAATAAGCCACAGCCTGTACTAGGCTTCCAGGCTCATTGTTAGTATATCCCAGTTCAGGCCACTAGATGGCAGCAGTGAACTGTGATATAGTGATTTCTATATAGACTAATGAAGCAATAACTATAAAAAAGTTATGAGGGTCAGAATATCGCGATGAAAAGAAAAAATAATTTTTTACGAAATGAGTCCTGATGAGGCTTAGCTTGCTGCAGTGAGCGGGCCTATTGATGTCCTGAGCGAGGGTGCTGTTAGGATTGCCACCTTTCCCAACAAAAAATACTGGTTACACAAGTTAAAAAGGTCGGTGTGGGTTAATATGCGTGTTATTTGATCATATTTTACGTTTTGCGCCATTTTTTTCTAAAAAAAAATCAATCATTTCACTGTAAGGGACACCCTGCGTATTTAAGTTTTATTTAGCCTCTATTTTTTAAATCTTCCCGTGGGGATTACCTTAACCACTGGGCTATAGAGCTTAGTGTTAAGTCATTGCTGAAAAACCTCATAGAAGTTTCTTTTATGTAAAAAAAAAAAACCTCATAGCAGTTTCTTTTGTTTTATATAAGAAAAACCTCTATGAGGTTTTTCAATAGTGACTTAGCACTGAGCTATATATAGCTTGTTGATGGTTCTGAGTTTGAATCCCCACAGAAACATTTAAAAAAACAGAGTCTAAATTAGATTTATATATACACAGGGTGTCCCCAAGCATAATAACCATGCTTGGGAATACCCCTTTCACAGTTCATAACACTGACTCCATATATGAACATAGCCATATATGGAGTCAGAGCAGGGACTCGTAAACCGGGAAAGTCCCCACTCTGGAGTCCCCACGGCGATCTGCAGACTGAAGCAGGGGGCCCCTTGGAAGATCGGGGCCCTGGGCAATTGCCCGGTTTGCCCCCCCCCCTTCCCCAACGCCAGCCCTATACATACATATATATATATATATATATATATATATATATATATATATATATATATATTTGGAGCAGCACTGTTGAAAAACAAGGAGAGCTTGCACTTATGGATCCGACCAAAATTACCAAATAGATAGGTGCATGGGTGAATTAAGGACATATTTCTTTCACCATAAGAAGGTGCTGTGGAAGTCTTCTTCATATACTTAAAATAAATATATTCACTGGATTATATTTGAAAAAGCTTGCATTTGTTCTTACCTGTCATCCTTTTCTCCGTATTATGGGTGTTTGCAGAGAGAAAATTTACACCCATTCCCATGGCCCATGCCGAATGGAATTCTATAGCAGTCAGATGAGGTAGAAGGTTCATCCACGCAGTAGGGAAAAGAACAGTGTCCACATTGTGCTCTACTACCAGTGCAGCAGCTGGATTGTAAAAAAGTACATCAAAGCAGATAAAAATTCCAAATTTTCCAAAAGGAGTGTCAAAAGTCACAATCTCTGGCTCTTTAGGTTGATTAAACTGAACCTCTCCAAGAAACAGGTTATACTGCAAAATAAATGTAGGATTAGACAGACAATACAATATTGCACATGCACGCATACAAAGTTATCACATCTAGAGATGAGCGAGCACTAAAATGCTCGGGTGCTCGTTATTCGAGTCGAACTTTTCCCGATGCTCGGGTGCTCATTTCGAATAACGAACCCCATTGAAGTCAATGGGAGACTCGAGCATTTTTGCGGGGGACCAAGGCTCTGCCTAGGGAAGGCTGGGTGAAAACCTGGAAACATCAGAAAATGATGGAAACACCACGGAAATGGACAGGAAACAGCAGGGGCAGCATGCATGGATGCCTCTGAGGCTGCCTAATCCCACCATTACCCCAAATTCTCAGGCAACAGCCTGGTGGTTACCCTCATGGCAATTGTGCTCACCCAGACCAAGAAAGGCAAGGCAAATACCCATCACATGTTAGGGAAGCACCCAACTAGGTGCAACGAAGGTCCATCACCGCCTGCAGGTGACACCACTACTCATGCTGGCACTGCAGCTAAAATCAAGTTTAGTATCTGTTCTTATCAGTTGCTGTGCCTGCTGGTGGTATAGTGGTGAGCATAGCTACTTCCCAAGCAGTTGATGCGGGTTCGATTCCCATCTATCGCAGGAGGCAATTCAGAATCAGTACAATATCTAATACGTCCCCCTACCTGGGAAAATTGTTTGGAGAGAGGGCATGTAGGTGGGGGGGAAGGAGGTTTCGCTGGAAGAGCCAGAGGAGTGCCCCCTGGGCTAGCGTGTGTGGTGGTGACAACAGCCGGACTGGATTTGGGAAAACTGTTGCTTTAACCCGTATGGTATCGATTCTTCTCAGTTTAATACCGTATACGTCCCCTATCTTGGGACCCTATATTTAATGGATTTTTCGAACACGGAAAACGGAAAAAGAGCTTGCTCTGGCCAGGGGAGTGTTTTTCCCACTGCAGCTAAGGGGACGTGTCCATGCTCTGCCTATCACAGGTCAGGAGGCAGATAAAAGAAGAACAAAAACAAACATGAGTGCAACTTCTGATACGTCCCCTATCCGGCTAAATTGTTTGTAGAGTGGGCCTGTAGGTGGGGGGGCAGGCTGGGGCAAGGAGGTTTCGCTGGAAGAGCCAGAGGAGTGCCCCCTGGGCTAGCGTGTGTGGTGGTGACAACAGCCAGAATGGATTTTTGAAAACTGTTGCATCAACCGGTACAGTCGTAAATTATGAACTTGATCAAGTGTAGCATGTGTTCTCTGTATTCTTCTCAGTTTAATACCGTATATGGCAGCTATCCGGAAAAATAGTTTGGAGAGAGAGAAAGATAGGAAAAAGACGTCAATTGTTTGGAGAGAGGGCCTGTAGGTGGGGGGCAGGCTGGGGGGAAGGAGGTTTCGCTGGAAGAGCCAGAGGAGTGCCCCCTGGGCTAGCGTGTGTGGTGGTGACAACAGCCGGACTGGATTTGGGAAAACTGTTGCTTTAACCGGTACAGTCGTAAATTATGAACTTGATCAAGTGTAGCATGTGTTCTCCGTATTCTTCTCAGTTTAATACCGTATATGGCAGCTATCCGGAAAAATAGTTTGGAGAGAGAGAAAGATAGGAAAAAGACGTCAATTGTTTGGAGAGAGGGCCTATAGGTGGACCTCCGGAAAAATTGTTTGGAGAGAGGGCCTGTAGGTGGACCTCCGGAACAATTGTTTGGAGAGAGAGAGGGCCTGTAGGTGGACCTCTGGAAAAATTGTTTGATAGAGGGCCTGTAGGGGCCCTCCTGAAAAATTGTTTGAAGAGAGGGCCTGTAGGTGGACCTCTGGAAAAATTGTTTGAATAGAGGGCCTATAGGGGGCCCTCCTGAAAAATTGTTTGAAGAGAGGGCCTGTAGGTGGACCTCTGGAAAAATTGTTTGAATAGAGGGCCTGTAGGGGGCCCTCCTGAAAAATTGTTTGAAGAGAGGGCCTGTAGGTGGACCTCTGGAAAAACTGTTTGAATAGAGGGCCTGTAGGGGGCCCTCCTGAAAAATTGTTTGAAGAGAGGGCCTGTAGGGGGCCCTCCTGAAAGATTGTTTGAAGAGAGGGCCTGTAGGTGGACCTCTGAAAAAATTGTTTGAATAGAGGGCCTGTAGGTGGACCTCTTGAAAAATTGTTTGAATAGAGGGCCTGTAGGGGGCCCTCCTGAAAAATTGTTTGAAGAGAGGGCCTGTACGGGGCCCTCCTGAAAAATTGTGCTAAAATAGTGCCAGTTGGACCTCTAAAAAATGGCGTTTTTTGGGTCAGCGTTAGGCAAAGACGATATGGAGGAGGAGAAGGAGGAGTAGAGAAGAGGAATCGGATACTTAAGTTATTTAAATCTTTAGCTGCTTTCCCCCGGAGGAGATTTGAATTCCGGTGAAATCCAGGCTTTGTTCATTTTAATAAGCGTCAGCCTGTCAGCGCTGTCAGTTGACAGGCGTGTACGCTTATCGGTGATGACGCCACCAGCTGCACTGAATACCCGCTCTGACAGCACGCTAGCGGCAAGGCAGGCCAGCACCTCCAAGGCGTACAGCGCCAGTTCAGGCCACGTGTCCAGCTTTGAAACCCAGTAGTTGTATGGAGCAGAGTGATCGCTACGGACGTTGGTATGGTCAGCTAGGTACTCCCTCACCATCTTTCTGTACAGCTCCCCCCTACTCTGCCTAGACTGGGGACAGGTGACAGTGTCTTGCTGGGGTGACATAAAACTGGCAAAGGCCTTGGAGAGCGTTCCCCTGCCAGTGCTGGACAAGCTGCCTGCTCGCCTCCTCTCCCCCGCTACTTGGCCCACAGAACCATGCCCTCTGCCGCTAGCGGCGTCAGATGGGAAGAATTGTTTCAGCTTGTGCACCAGGGCCTGTTGATACCTATTCACTCTCATACTCCTTTCCTCTGCAGGGATGAGAGTGGAAAGGTTCTGCTTGTACCGTGGGTCCAGGAGAGTGAACACCCAGTAATCGGTGTTGGAAAAAATTCTTCTAACGCGAGGGTCACGGGATAGGCAGCCTAACATGAAGTCTGCCATGTGCGCCAGAGTCCCAACACGCAAGAATTCCCTCTCCTCACTGACCTGACTCTCCATTTCCTCCTCCTCCTCCTCCTCCAAGTCCTCCTCTTCAGCCCATACACGCTCAAGAGTTAAGGACTGAGCACTGGTACCCTCTACTGTCTCGCCGACATTCTCCTCCTCTTCCTCCTCATCCTCATCCCCCTCCTCCGATAGGCGCTGAGAAACAGACCGGAGGGTGCTCTGGCTATCAAGCGACGTATCTTCCTCCACCGTCTCTTGTGACAAGCGCAAAGCATCCGACTTGATGCTGAGCAGTGAGTTTTTCAACAGGCAAAGCAGCAGGATGGTGAGGCTGATAATGGCGGCATCGCCGCTGACCATCTGTGTTGACTCCTCAAAGTTGCTCAACACCTGGCAGATATCAGACATCCACGTCCACTCCTCATTGTAGACTTGAGAAATCTGAGAGACCTGACTACCAGTTCTGGTGGAAGATGACATCTGGCAGTCTACAATAGCTCTGCGCTGCTGGTAAACTCTGGATAACATGTTTAATGTGGAATTCCATCTCGTGGGCACGTCGCACAACAGTCGGTGAGCGGGCAGTTGTAGGCGGCGCTGTGCTGCCCTGAGAGTGGCAGCATCTGTGCTCGACTTGCGGAAATGCGCACAGATGCGGCGCACCTTGGTGAGCAAATCAGACAGATTGGGGTATGTCTTGAGGAACCGCTGAACTATTAGATTGAACACGTGGGCCAGGCATGGCACATGTGTCAGTCTGCCGAGTTGCAGAGCCGCCACCAGGTTACGCCCGTTGTCACACACAACCATGCCTGGCTTGAGGTTCAGCGGTGCCAGCCACACATCGGTCTGCGCCGTGATGCCCTGTAACAGCTCTTGGGCGGTGTGCCTTTTGTCACCTAAGCTCAGCAGTTTGAGCACCGCCTGCTGGCGCTTACCCACGGCACTGCTGCTGCGCCTAGAGCTACCGACTGAAGGCGCCGTGCCCACGGATGGTAATTCGGTGGAGGAGGAGGGGTCGGAGGAGGAGGAGGAGGCATAGTACGTCTGAGAGACCGTGACCGAGGTAGGCCCCGCAATCCTCGGTGTGGGCAGTACATGAGCGGCCCCAGGGTCATTCTCGGTCCCAGCCTCCACCAAGTTAACCCAATGTGCCGTCAGTGAGATATAGTGTCCCTGCCCGGCAGCACTTGTCCACGTGTCCGTGGTTAGGTGGACCTTCTCAGAAACAGCGTTGGTCAGGGCACGGATGATGTTCTCCGACACGTGCTGGTGTAGGGCTGGGACGGCACATCGGGAAAAATAGTGGCGGCTGGGGACGGAATACCGAGGGGCAGCCACCGCCATGAGATTGCGAAAGGCCTCGGTCTCTACCAGCCTATAGGGCAGCATCTCCAGGCTAAGCAATTTGGAGATGTGGACGTTGAGGGCTTGGGCATGTGGGTGGGTGGAACTGTATTTCCTCTTGCGCTCCAGCGTCTGCTGTAAAGACAGCTGAACGCTGCGCTGGGACACATTGGTGGACACTGTGGAGGATCGTTGAGGCGAAGGTGTGGTTTTCCGGCGGGAGGCGCTCGTGCCAGGGTCCTGGGCAGGGGGTTGACTAGCAGAGGCAGCGAGTGACGCAGGGGGTTGACTAGCAGAGGCAGCGAGTGACACAGGGGAAGGAGCAGTGGTGTGACCCGCAGGAGGTGGTGAACGGCCTTGGTTCCATTGAGTGGGGTGTTTAGCACTCATATGCCTGCGCATGCTGGTGGTGGTTAGGCTAGTAGTGGTGGCACCCCTGCTGATCCTGGTGTGGCACAGGTTGCACACCACAGTCCGTCGGTCATCCTCACTTTCTTTAAAGAACCTCCAGACTTGCGAACATCTAGGCCTCGCCACGGGAGCTTCACTACGTGAAACAGTTGCTGCTGATGCACCAGCTCTGGCCCTGCTTCTCCCTCTGGCCACACCACTGCCTCTTACAACCTGTTCTGGTGCAGCACTCGCCTCCGCCTCAGAAGCACTGTCTTCACTCGGCATATCAACCCAGCTTGGGTCAGTCACCTCGTCATCCTCCGATTCCTCAGTCTGCTCCCCCCTCGGAATTCCTCCCCTAACAACAACTTCACCACTGTCTGACAACCGTGTCTCCTCATCGTCTGACACCTCTTTACAAACTTCTTCCACTAACTCAACATTGTCATCATCATCACCCACAGACTGCGACAGTTGGAAAACTTGGGCATCGGGAACGAGGTCAGCAGCAACCTGAGAAGTGGTTTGTGACTCTGGGAAGGGTCCAGAAAACAGTTCCTGAGAGTATGCCGGATCACATTCCAAATTTTCCTGGGAGGGGGCAGACTGGGGGGAAGGAGGTTGAGGTGGAGGAGCCAGAGGAGTGCTCCCTTGGGTAACGTGGGTGGATTGCGTGGAAGACTGACTGGTGGACAAATTACTTGAAGCATTGTCCGCAATCCACGAGATCAGCTGTTCGCACTGTTGTGGTTTCAACAGTCCTCTACCACGTGTCCCTGTAAGTTGAGACATGAAGCTAGGGAGTGTAACTCTGCGGCGTTCCACAGCTCCCTCATCAGCAGGTACTGTCTCACCCTGCCCAGGACCACGGCCTCTGCCCCCTGCAGTAATTGAATGCCCACGCCCACGCCCTCGTCCTCGACCCTTAGCCCTGGGGTTCAACATTGTTTGTATATAAGTGTATGATATAAAAAAAAAATTAAACGGGCCTGGTGTACTGAAACCCACAAACTTGTTCAGTCTGGTAGAATTAAGTGACGTACAGAAAGTGTCACCTGGACAGTATATACGGATGGGAGCGAGTGTGCTGAACTGTGACACACAGAAAGGTTACACACAGCTGAGTAAAATGGATTTGTATCACTGAGCTAAAACAACTGAAAAAATAATTTTTTTTTATATTTTTTTTTTATATTTTTTTTACAATTTTGTTTTTTTGGGAACGTAACGTGCAGGAACTATGGTAGGACTGACTGACACCCTGTTAACGGTGGCTATTTAGTCTGCGACCCAGAGAAATGTCGCACAGAGAGTTTTCTGGATCAAGCGGTAGATGATATCGGTAGCAAATGACTTGGTTGTATTGTGTGACGTACAGAAAGTGTCACCTGGACAGTATATACGGATGGGAGCGAATGTGTTGAACTGTGACACACAGAAAGGTTACACGCAGCTGAGTAAAATGGATTTGTATCACTGAGCTAAAACAACTGAAATAATAATTTTTTTTTTTATATTTTGTTTTTTTGGGAACGTGACTTGCATGAAATATGGTAGAACTGACTGACACCCTGTTAACGGTGGTTATTTAGTCTGTGACCCAGACAAATGTCACACAGAGAATTTTCTGGATCAAGCGGTAGATGATATTGGTAGCAAATGACTTGGTTGTATTGTGTGACGTACAGAAAGTGTCACCTGGACAGTATATATGGATTGGAGTGAGTCAGTGCTGAACTGTGACACACAGAATGGTTCCACAGTGCTGTGTGCAATGGATTTGTATCACTGAGATAGAACAAAACAAAAAAAACAGGGTTAGATATGGTGATAGCTGCACTACTAGTGCCAGCCTGCCAAGTGACAAAAAATAAATAAATAAAATGTCTTCTAGCCCTTAGAAGGGCTGTTGGGTTCTTTGTGGGTGATCCCTGCCTAACAGACAACTAAATGCAGGCCCTAACACTGTCCCTGAAAGGCAGCAGCTCTATCCCTAACGACATCCAGACGGCATCTGAGCCGAGCGCCGCGGCCAGTCGGTAGTATATTCCAGGGTCACCTGATCAGGCCAGCCAACCCCTGCTATCGACATGTAAGGGCCCCACGTGATGCTGGGTGTACTGTAGAGTCTCCTGGCTTGTGATTGGCTGTGTTTTTAGGCGCCAAAAAAGCACGATGCGGAAGTTGCCATTTCCTCGAGCATGGCGAGATACTCATCCGAGCATTCGAGCAGTTACGAGTACCCTAATGCTCGAACGAGCACCAAGCTCGGACGAGCATGTTCGCTCATCTCTAATCACATCCTATTTTAACTTCATGATCTGCCTTAGGCCACTTTCACGCTTGCGTTTGCAGGATCCGTTTGTGAGATCCGTCACAGGCTCTCACAAACGGTCCTGAACTGATCAGTTTTGTCCTAATGCATTCTGAATGGAAAAGGATCCGTTCAGAATGCATCAGTTTGCTTCAGTTTAGTCTCCATTCGGTTTTGGATGCGGACACTAAAACGCTGCTTGCTGCATTTTGGTGTCCGCATGAAGAAACTGATGCAAACGGATCCGTCATGACTCACAATGTAAGTCAATGGTGACGGATCCGTTTTGTCTGACACAATAGAAAACGGATCCGTCCTCCATTGACTTTCAATGGAGTTCAAGACGGATCCGTCTTTGCTTTGTAAAAGATAATACAAAAGGATCCATTCAGAACGGATGCAGACGGTTGTATTATCATGACGGATCCGTTTGTGAGAGCCTTGACGGATCTCACAAACGGATCCTGCAAATGCAAGTGTAAAAGAAGAAGCCTTAATTCCACAGGTGCCTCATACTAGAAACATATTAAATCCTCCATCTTTAGATTCATCTTGATCACATTTAGACCTGGCATGAATAATAATTGAGCCATTCATATGCTAGATTGGATATGCTAGAATAATGTAACTCATTGACAAAAAAGTTTGTATGTGTGAATGTAATCTTGATATATGTCCATATATTAGAGTAAAAGGATAAGTTTATTTGGGAAAACTGCACAACTGAAAGGAGGCTCTACTACCCTCTTGGACCGCTTCTAGCCTGGATACAAGATGAGATATGGTTGGGCATGGAGACATACAGGTTCTGTATGGTATCCTGAGGCACATTTGTCTACAGATGCTGCAGCTAGACATGTAGATCCTGCACACTCATAGGTTGCCGAAGCTGCCCCAGCTGGTCCTATGGATGCTCGATTGGCAATAAATCTGATGACCAGGCAGGCCAAGGAGGTGCTATAATCTAGAGGAGACATTCCTGGGGAAGCCTTGCTATGTGTGGGCAAGCATTAATCTACTGAAAAATGCCAGATGAAAGCCCTGCCATGAAAGGTAACACAACTGGCCACAGGATGTCCAGCATATATCAGTGAGCTGTTAGTGTCCCTCGTATCATAACTAGGAGTGACTTGCTATGATGGTTCCCCAGATCATCATACAAGCAGTTGTGGCAGTGTGTCACTCCACAGCAAAGGCAGGATTTAAGCGCTGAACATGAGGCCTGCATCCATGAACCTGACTGTCATTGTTTCCCAAACAGAGCCTGTATTCATAGCAAAAGACAATATGGTTTCAGTCCGTAGCAGTACAGGTTTCTCATTCACAACACCATGGAAAATAAAGGCAAGACATATGGTATGTTACCATGATACCAAATTTCCTTCTGATAAGTGCCTGGATATTGACTGGGTAATGTGTAATGAAGGTTCCACCTGTGTTGATGGTGGACAATGGAACTGTGGGAGCTGCTTGTGCTTGTTAGCGGATCAAACAATCCTCTCTACTGGTGATTTGTCTGGGCCATCCAGAGCCTATTCTCCATGTGTGCATGCCCTCATATAACCAGTGCACCCAACATATTCTAACACCTAGGTCAGAACGTTCTAGATGGTGGGCAATTTGTCAAAACAACCAAGATGCTTTCCTCAGTCCAATGATGTGCCTCCTCTCAAAGTCTGTAAACTGGGCAATATGTGTGTAGATGCATGTCTAGTAGTCAGCAATCTCTCACCGAGAGGTACACTACCCAAAAGTAGCCTCTGACAGCCTTTTTATTGGGCAGTGGGAAAGCACTTTTATGCCCACTTGTGACAAGACCCAGTGTCTAATCAGATCCCACCTGTAAGCACTTAACTTTGTCCCTCACTAGAAGAACCTGGGTCTACCACCTAGTTCCCCAAAACATAGTTCATAATTCATACCTTACATCTGGTCAGAGTTCCTGGCTCCCACAGGCCTTAGCATAGCCTGCTTCTTCCCCAGAGTGGGAGCCCTGTTGGAACAGCTTAGCACATATTCACCTGAGCGCTTCAGCTGGCTGTTAATTAACCCAGTTTTCCCAGACTTTTCTCTCTCTCTCTCCCAGCTTTCCCTGAGTGAGACACACCATTCATATGGCACAAATATGTCTCTCTGGCAGCTCCACTGCCACAGCCCCCTTCTACAAACACACAGGTATTGATGCACTGAAATGTGCTAAAGTGCTTAATTATACACGGTAGCAGAACTCCAGCTGTTATTTCAGTAATTAAAATAGGTGCAATTACACACTCTCTTCTACAAATACACTAGTATTGACACACTGAAATGCGCTGAAGTGCTTAATTATACATGGTAGCAAAATTGAAACTGTTTTTTAGGGAAAAAGTGAGCAATTGTGCAGCGTTTGCAGAAGAATGTATGCTATTGATGCTGATGCTGGAGGTGCTGACAATAAGCCAATAAATCACTTACAGTGGGGAAAAAAATTATTTAGTCAGCCACCAATTGTGCAAGTTCTCCCACTTAAAAAGATGAGAGGGGCTTGTAATTGACATCATAGGTAGACCTCAACTATGAGAGACAAAATGAGAAAACAAATCCAGAAAATCACATTGTCTGATTTTTAAAGAATTTATTTGCAAATTATGTTGGAAAATAGGTATTTGGTCAATAACAAAAGTTCATCTCAATACTTTATTATCCTTTATCCTGTTATATATCCTTTGTTGGCAATAAGGAAAAAAGACACAAAATTCGGATGAATAAGTGCTTCTTTCAAAAAGGAGAAATGTGAAGAAGCGCCAGAGGGGAATGCGTGTCCAAGGAAGAGAAGGAAAAGGAGGTGAAAAAGTGAGTGGAAATACTGGATCTTTCTGAGGCTGCTACCCAACCATAGAAGACAAAGGAATGATTCAAAATATACCACAGCGAATATAAGGAAGAAAAGGGTGTATGGGGAGCCAGAGAAAGATATACTAAATAGATAAAAATAGATAAATAGAGGACTGGATTGGAGATAAAAGGGTTGTGCACCGAGGAATATTATAGCCAGGGAATATTATAGCCAAATGAGAGGAATATTAAAGCCAGATGAAGTACATGTATCAATAGATTACAATGTGGTTCAATGTAATCAAATAAAATATAAAATATAAAATATAAAGTATAAAATGGCAATGGTACTTTCCAAATGAATGGATATTCCGTAAATAGAGAGACTCAATCAAGTTGGGGACTTACTTCACCAGGGAGAGGGGTGAAACAAGATAACCTCAAGATACTTGTCACCCACACCTCCCTCGCCGAGGTCGCTCATAAGATGTTAGTACACCTCGTCCAATTGGTAAATGATGTATCCAGGACTTCTTAAGGTAGAAGGTGTTCTTTATTCACAAATAATAAGCTCAACGCTTTTCAGGGAGTTCTAAATGTCCCCTTCCTCAGGAGCAAAAACAAACAGTATACAAACATAGAACACTTACATTTATAGGTATTTCAATTCATAGGCCATGAGATCCACGTGTGAGGCACGCTGAAGTCGGGTCATGTGACCAGGGACTAGATATGACTATGCGTTCCAGCTAATAAACAGGTTCCTCTTGTGAAAATATATATAAATATTAGCTTAAATATTACTTAAAGGCATCTATTCTATGCATAATATAAATAGTATAAAGGAATGTTCAGAATGTGCCGGGGATCGCGGCAACTGTAGAACCGGAGGTCGTAGGGAAGGAGGATGCGTTCCAGCTTGGAACGCATCGGGTCTTGGGCCAATCACATATGAGAGGGCGGGGACCATGAGCCGGAAGTGCTGGTCTCGGCTGTGCGCTTCAGTTTGGAGCGCATAAGCCGGGGTAAATATTACCTATGTGCGTTCCAACGATAACGGTGGGCCGAAGAGGTCAAAAGGGATTGTGTATCTGCCGCTAGACGCGATATAGGGAATCAAAAACTAGTATTTATGCTGTATCTACTGTAGGTCTCGGTATTGGTCAAAGGCGGAACATTTAGGTCCTGTTAAGAAGATCTATTTTGGTCACCAAAGTGGCGATGTGACCCCAATAGAAACCCATTCAAATAGATTGGACATACATAAAATGAAGACAATAGTGATAAATAGTAAATAGAATAAAACTAAGTGACATAGGACATCCTACTCACATAAACAAGGGGGGCAACTTATCCATTAGAAGTAAAAAACACATTTCAGCCATATAAGATAAAAAATCAATAAAAAGTACAAAACATGAAGACTATATATATATATAAAATAATGATAAATGGGCTGAGGTAAACTGAAATAAAAAGCATATCCATAACGACTGCCCAAGGGAGTAATGACCCCCAAAGGGATAATAAGGTAAATTAATAGGGTAAATGAATAGAAGAGTCAAAATACCAGATCTCATTATAAATATTATAAATAACAATGATGAAAATAATAATAATAATAATAATAATGAAGGAGATAAAAACCACGGAAATAATGTTAATGGTCAAATGATGAGGACTTGTGGTAAAAATATATGATGAAATATGGTGGTCTTTAGTAACTGTGTGAGTAATCAAAAATATTAGCGATGGCAATAAAATGATAGAGAGGGCCATTGTGATGGCAGCAACTAAAATCAGCAGTAAGAATATTTATGTCAAAGACAAGATGATTGATGAGTCAGTAGTTGCTATGTTCTAATGTTTCATTTAACCCTGAAGGCATTAACGTGTTGAAGCGGAATATCCAATACATTTCTTTTTTAAAAATAGTTGGGATTATGAGTGGGTAACCCAATCAATCGGGGTTAGATTCAGTAAACTGGGGTCGCAGTTATGTTTGATGGAGAAATGCCTAGACACACTGTGTTTGGGATACTCTTTGTTGATCTTTGAGCGGTGCTGTTTTATTCTTTCTGATTTATGCCTGTGTTGTGCGGCCTATGTATTGGAGGCCGCAAGGGCATTCCAATAAATATATAACATAACTCGAACTACAGTCCATACGGTGTTTAAGTTTAATCTTTTCTCCTGTGCATGAAACTACGACTTCTTTGGTTTTGTGGGAAATAATATTACAACATTTGCACCGTTTCGAGCCAAATTTGAAAAAGCCCACATGATCTGAATGGTTCGATCCATGTGGGACACTAGGGTCTTTTTCATCTTGCATCTTAGGGCAAGATGGAGCTATTATGGACTTCAGCGTACATGCTCGGCGATAGGTAATTTTAGGTCGATTGGGCAAGTCGCTAAAAATAATGGGGTCTTTTAATAGAATAGGCCACTGTTTTTAATGATTGATTGGATGTCACGATGATTGTAGTTATATCGTGTAATAAGGTTTGGGCCCTGTGGTTTTTTTCTCCTCCTTTATGCTAGTTTTGGGCTTTAGGTTGTCACCTTGGTTCTCTTTAAGAATCCTCATCTGGGAATCTCAAATGAGGCCAGGTGGGTAGCCTTTTTCGTGAAATCTATTTTGCAGTATCATTATCTAGTCTTTAAGAACAGTATCATCAGAGCAATTTCTTCGGAGTCTCTTCATTTGCCCATAGGGGATATTTCTCTTCCATTTTTTGTGATGACAGCTTTTAAAATCGATATAGCTGTTGGAATCTACAGTCTTATAGTGCGTGCAAGTAGTAATTTGGCCATCCTTGATCGATAATTCTAAGTCTAGGAATATGGCAGATTGTCACGAGTGGGCTTGCTTGCGTCTGGTATCAGACGTTCTGCGCGGCTTTCAAAAGTGACATAATTTGACATGCTTTTCCCTTGGTTTTGTTGCTGTTTACCACACCTCTTCCCCTCAGCTGTTGTTGCTGTGGTAATTGTCTTTCCTCTATTTATTCCTTCTTCTCCCAGGATTCACTGCGGTTTATACTTTCTGCCTACTTTGTAGTGTGTGGTGTGGATCTCGGCTGAGATCCGGTTGCTGCGATATCTGCTTTAAGATAAGTGACATTTTCCCTTTTGTGGTTTCCTTTTGGAGTCTCCTGTTCGTCCTTACTCTTGGAGGAACGGGTTGACTCTTTCCTGTGTCACTAGCTGCAGGGTTCTTTAGGGTGAATTTATTATTAGGTTCCTGTGTATGAACTCTCCTACCACTAAGGCTTGTTCATACTGGTAGTCAGTCAGGGCCTAGTTTCAGGGTTCCCTGAAGGAGGTGACCGTTTCCCTGGTTTTGGTCTTTTCCCTTCCCTCATACGCTCGGTGTGGCTATTCCCTCCACACCAGAGCGTGACACAGATGTAGTACTGGTTTGGCTGTAAAAGTGAGATTCCAGTCATTAGAATTCAAATCTTGAATGAGTTTCTCAAGGTGTACTAGGTCGCCATTCCAAATAAAAATAATATTGTGTATATATCTTTTATAGAAACAGATGTTTGTGTGATCAAGGAGGCCCATACTACCCTCGAATGCCCCCATGAATAGGTTTGCATACGAGGGCGCAAATTTGGTCTCCATGGCAGTGCCACATTTCTGGAGGAAGAACTCTCGTCTGTATTCAAAGTAATTATGGGTAAGTATAAAGTTTATTGAATCAAGAATGAAGGTTCTTTGTGTTTGTGGTAAATAAAAATCTTCCATCAGGAACGACTCGACTGCTTTAATGCCAAGTTTGTGGGTAATATTACTGTATAGTGCTGAAACATCCATAGTGACCCAAATCATTCCCGGTTCCCAGTTGAAGTTTTTCAAGAGTGACAAGATGGCTGGAGTCTCTGAGGTAAGATGATAAATGAACATATTTTTGAAGTATTTCATCTATATAGGCCGATAGATTGGAGGTCAGAGAGTCAATGCCTGATATAATAGGGCGTCCCGGGGGATCTACTAGGGATTTGTGTATTTTGGGCAAATAATAGAAATATGGAATTGATGGATGTGGAATTAAGAGAAACGGGCTCATTTTTATTAAGGATTTGACTCTCTAGACCTCTATTAATATGGTCTGACAGCAATTTATTGTAGTCATCTGTTGGGTTGCCCTGTAATTTTACATAATATTTCTCATCGGAGAGAATCCTCAACGCCTCCTTATTATAAGCTTTAGTGTTGAGGATGACAATCCCCCCCCCCTGTCTGCATTCTTTATAACAATGTTTTGGTTTGCTCTAAGCGATTTCATGGAATCCTGTTGAGCACGAGTCAGATTGTGTAAGTGGGGTTTGAATTTGGTCGACATTAGTTCACGCAAATCTGTGGTTACCATATTGTAAAATGCCTCCAGATGTGGTCCTCTGTTTTCTATAGGATAGAAAGTGGACTTAGGTTTAAATTGGGAGGGTATCGGTAAGTTGTTAAGTTCATCTAAAAGGTGGTCAATATCATTGTCCGAACTTATGTTTGGGGGGATGGGCATAATCTTTGTATTAGTTTTATTGTAAGGTGGTATAGAGGTATCAAACGATTTTATTGCAAAGTGTCTTTTGAGGTTGAGTTTACGGATAAACTGGTTGAGGTCAACAAACATTTCAAACAAGTCGGGACCACTAGTGGGACAAAAAGACAATCCCTTAGAGAGTAACTCTATCTCGTTACTATTGAGTGTGTGATTTGATAAATTGAAAATACCTTTTGTTCTCAATGAAGAAGGGGAGAGACTCGATTTTTCACAAGGTTTAGATCTGGTCTTGGTTTTTTTGTTGTTGGGATTTAGTTCTTCTGTTAGAACCTCCTCTGCACCCTCTTTGTCTAATCTTAAATGCTGTTTTTTTCTTTTTAATGGTTGAATTGGACTGTAAACGTTCGTTATTTTGAGAGTCTGTTGAGGGCGTGGAATCTTGGATATTTGAATGGATGGAGCAGTGGATGGTTTCACGCTCGTCAATTGTTGGATAAACAGAGGGGAAAGGAGCTGAATGCTGGATAGCACCATTCTGGCTGGAGTCAGCCCATTGGATGGTGACAGCAGGTTCGAGGGTGGCTTTTCTAGATTGGGGGGGAAGGGCTAAAAAGGGTTTTGGGCTTGTGGATTCTGTACTATAAGTGGATATCTTGGGAATGGTTAGACTTGAGCGAATCTATTCGCCGCTTCGTAGATTCGTATCGAATCTTGGAAATTTTCTTCTCCGAAGCTAATCCGAATTTTGTCGGATTTGCTTCGTATTATTCATAAAGACAAAAATGTGACCACTAACTATACGTAAGATATGTATGAAACGTAAGTAAATTTACTCATTCTGCGTACAGCGGGAAAATGACGTTCCGCCCCCGCAAGAGCGGGAAAGTGTAGATACGCCCCCCTCCGAACTGGAAAAAAACAATAGTACGCTAAGTATTTGTAAGCAATTTTGTACGCTCATGCCTACGTGTTCACATAAGTTGCGTACCTTTAACAAGTGTACGTTCATTATTAGTGTGCAAATGTTCGCAAAACACCACATAATAACGTATGATTTGTACGCAGCTTCGTCGAATAGATTCGTATTCGTTCGAATCTTGTGAAAACTTCGACGAATATTCGGCGAACCAAATTTTGGATGATTCGCTCATCTCTAGTAATGGTGTGAGTGGAAGATGTAGGGGACGTTGGTTCAAGCGCGTCGTTGGTGGACGATATTGTTAGATGAGTCAGAGAAGGAGTGTCGAGGATGGTGGTGTTTGGAGGGGATGACCTAGAGATGATCGTGGTTTGAGGATATGGTGAATGTATTATTGTTATTGAAGATGGTGTTGGAGAGGTGTGTGTACAATTGATAGGGGACGATCTAAGTGAATGGGAAGTAATGGTATTACATGAAGGGGAGGTGTTTTGAAGTGGCTGAGATAATAAGTTGGACGGCACAAAGTCCAATGTGCCTACAGGGTTGCTGGAACTATTGGTGTCGTTAGTGGTAACTGATTTTACTAATGGTGTCCAGGCTGGTCCCTTGTTGTTTCCTATTTGGAGGTTGGTTGGTGGACATTGGGTTGGTGCAGGGCTCTTGGGATGTGCTCTATGAGGTGTAGAGGTGTTATTGTCTATTGAAATATCCTGCCTGGGGCGATTTATATTTATATTATTTGATATTCGTGTTCTGGAACTGGGGATCTGTCTTCCGAAGAAAGTCCTACTTTTAATGGTTGTGAACACTTTGTCAGTTGCATTTGACTGGACTGGCATAGGTTTTAGGGAAACTTTTGGGACCGGTCTCATGAGAATATTGACCCCGATGTACAGGTAGAGAATGAGTAAAAGTCTCATGAGACCTTTTATCATTTCTGTATTCCCAAGGTCTGATATTCTTTAGATGATAATCTTTTAGGTCTCTAAGTAATTTATTACATTTCTTAGAGACCTCGTTATATTCATAGCGATGGAAAAAGTTTCTGGGGGGCAGGTGGGTTTTAGTCAAATTGTTTTCTAAGGTGAACAATTTGTGTTTTATGGATTTGTTGAGAGTGTCACATAGAGATTTTCTTTTATGAATCAGAAGAATAATGAGGTGTTGTGAAATTCATACCATTGTTTTACAAAGTTCGTATCATTAGAGAAGGCAGGCTTAAAAGGTATACACAGGCCTATTGGGGTCATCTTAAGTAAAGTATATAGTTCAAGAAAGTACCAGTCTATTTGATGGCGTATCAGATCTTTCAAGCAGTCTGTGAGGTTCTGCTCGCGTCCGAGGGCAATAGTTCTGGATGATTTCATGCTGTTTCTTGTTTTAATATGCGATTCCCATAAGTTCAGATCATACCAGACATTAAGTCTATTAAATTCTCTCGACATTCGTTTCATTAGGTAAGGGAAATCCATGGACACGTCTCTCATAGTTGAGGTCTACCTATGATGTCAATTACAGGCCTCTCTCATCTTTTTAAGTGGGAGAACTTGCACAATTGGTGGCTAACTAAATACTTTTTTCCCCACTGTATGAACTGTAGAAACTTGAGTTTTTTACAAAGAAAAATGCTCTCAGATTGCAAGCTAACCTCAAAATGGCATCTTTGGCTTCTGACATTGAAGTACTTTCCAAAATCCTGCCAACTGATTGGCTAACAGGTTGCCACCCTCTGAGCCAATCAGGGCAACCCCTTCTCTCACAGGGTCATGTGATCTTCATCTTTCCTGCCCAGTTTCCAATTAATTTTCACAGTAAAATGGAATAGGCACTGTTTTGCGCAATTTGTTTATAGTGAATCACCAAAACTTGTTTTACAGCAGAACCTTTGTGAAATTTGTAACTAATCAGATTTGTTTATGATGGGTACGCTCATCTTTAGATCAATTGCAACTTTGAAAAACTCTAAAAGTTCATAAAATATAATATGACTAGAGATGAGCGAACGTGCTGGTAACGAGCACTGTAGCGCTCGGCTCCCCTGCGCTCGCATGGGCGCAGGCATCCGGTTCCGTCCTCCTCACCCGACGGATCCGGATGCCTGCGCCCATGAGAGCGCAGGGGAGCCGAGCGCTACAGTGCTCGTTACCAGCACGTTCGCTCATCTCTAAATATGACACATTAATCAAAATTAGAAACAAATCATGAAGACATACCTTGTGATAACGTGCTACTAACTTTCCATTAGAGTCATACACTACAGCAGTGTTATAGTTATACTGGCCATCATCTGGGCATCCAACATCAGATATGTTACATAATTTTCTATCACCAATATTGGCAACTACATAAATTGAATAATTTTTTGCCATACAACTCAGTCTTGTCTGAACTGGAGCTCGACCAAACCTGCAAAAAGAAGAAATGCCAAAGGGCAGTGCAGTGTTAATGATTTGACCCTTACAACAAGATCATCAATCTAGACTGTTAAAGGCATCTAGCCAATCTGAGTTTAAGGGTTTTTCAAGGTCATTGTCTGATAATAAAGGGCACCCTTAACTGAAATTCATTCTAGTACAGTGAACTAAAGTTGTTACCTTCATGTATTATAGGTTTTGATTAAAGTCAATGACAAAAGCTTGATTTAGCCAGTAAATAGTAAAATGATTAAAATTTTAATCTACTTGTCATGCAGATTCCTGTCCATTACTGTACCATCACCCTGAGTTTCCAGTCATTCTTCCAATTACATTTGTGCATAATGATAGTTTGTCCATACTGACAACATTTCAAGTGAGACTGGCAGGCAACCGCATCGTGCCATGGTGACTTGACGTCAGAGAGATTATAGGTACAAGGTACAGTATATTTTATTCACAGTACAAATTTTTGTTGTTCAAGCACAGGGAAAAGCTGGAAACAGTTGGTGGCAACAACAATGTAGTCACCAATCCTGTATCTCCTAATGTAGATAGTCATTGTAGGTTAGTGGTGACTCTTCACAACAACATTGATACAGACTGTACATATAGGGTCTTAGTTCTCTTTCCCTATTCCACCCTCCGATAGTGGGTCTAGTAATCATCCTACAAAAGGATCCTGATAGGGATTCCATTGAATAAATCCACACATTTCCCTAATTCATTAATAGTAAACAGAGGCGAAGGGAAATCTCATTCGCAGAGAAGACTCACGAATGTGGAAAGGAATTTTTGTGGTGTATATTTAAAAATTTTGTTTTTGTATTTTATGGTGATACAAACCATAAAATATTGTACTTTGATTTTTAAATAATTAATTTGATTTTAAATTTTTTAAATAAATTTTTGAAAATTTATTTTAGACAGACCATTGTATTTGTGTACCTTTCAGGGTCAGAGCATGGTATCCAGTTGACACTGGGGTCAGGAATATCTTCCAGGAATGGATTTATTGTTTCTCTTGTAAATATCCAACCATAAATACCATCTTCTGGTGTAACAATCAAATGGGCACCCTAGAAAAAAAAAAAACTTTCAATGTAAAATGCTTATGTGAATTGGAAAGCAAGTGCAGAGCATGCAAAACAGCACACAAAATAAACCAAATTCAAAAAAATAAATAAAAAAGGCAATACAAATCATACTTTTTTAGTCCCAGGCTGAGACTAACAACTACAGCTTTTCAACTTTGACATTAGGCATTGTGTCCCTTGCAACTTGTAGAAGGGTAGAATCAGTGACCTGTGACTGCACAGCAATCTGGCGGATTGGCAGACAATCAGGGGCAGATAGGCCATAGACCTTACAGGGAAATTTCCCAGTGGGCTAATGCCCAGGGCCACCTGGGCCCTCCTCACTGCCGGCCAGTTGACATTTTTGGGGATGTATTTTGTGCTGTTGGTCGCAGTATCGTGTGATGGACTGTGGTATTTGGCTCTTTTGAGGTGGTATAATGTGCCACAATATGGTATTGCTGACCCAACTACAAATCGGGGCCACTTTTAGTATTTTTTCCAGGGCCACTTTAAGTTCATGTCCTATCAGTAAGAGAAAGAAGGAAGAGTTCTCTAGGACAAACAGCTTAATTTGATCTAAATGCACTGTGAAGTTCTGACTTCTACGCTGGTAGTACTCTTTAAATGGAGTCTGTCATCAGAAATTGACTGTGAAACTAGGTACAACATCTTGTAAGACTAGCTCAGCTAAATGTAATGATACCTTTCACTCAGCTATCAATGGCTTTATTTTGTTGAAAAAGTACATTTAATCCATATGCAAATGCATATGCAGTTAAGTGCATTGAGGGCCAATCTGTGCCCCCTTGCTTATCCTGCTTCTTCTGTCAGCCCCCCCTCTCCTTCTTGATTGGCAAGGCCAGTTGAGATGTGCAGGAACCTGACTTTGCCAATTAAGGAGAGAGAGGGGCTGGCAGGGGGAGCAAGGGTATACAGACTGGCTTGGGCCTTAGTGCACTTAATTGCTCATTTGCATGTGTAAGAAATACAGATTTTTATTAATTTTTAGGAAAATATTATGAGCCATATATTGTATTGGTATCCTTGACATATCTAAGGTTTTCAGCAACTTTCTTTTAATTAGTGTCTTCTCAAAGCCAGTATGAGCAGGTACTGTCTATCTGGACAAAGGAACATATCAAAGGCAGCAAATAGTTATCAAATGCCTAAGGAATGTGTGACAACCGTCCACTAGATGTTACAGTGGCTAGTGGGGAAGGAAAATGCTGGACATTCCAGCTCCTTCTATGAATCTAAACCTGAGTTAACCAGTGCTAGAAAATCATAGGTAGCAACCAATCAGTTGTGTCTAGGCCATGTTCTAGAAGATTCTAGAATTGTCTGTGAATCATATAAAAGGCCGGAACTATTATTGTGTACTAGTCTCTCTGTATGTGATATTTGTTTATTTTTGTTCCTTTATACTTCCATATATATTCATCAATAATAATAATTGTACTATTTCCACACTGTACAATATACGTATTTTAGAATTTCATTCTTGTGTCTCATTTATTACACCCAACCTTCGAATCAGACCCAGTAAGAGGGTGTATTATATATAGTATATATTTAATATACATATTTATATATAATAATTTCTTACACATGTGAGTAATAGAATTCTAGTTCTATTTTTTTGCAGTGGGGAGGCACAGAGAGAAACCCCATGAAAGCACTCTGTAGTGCTTCCGTGGGGTTCCGTGCCTAGGTTCCGTTCTGCACCTTCCGGATTGTGGACTTATTCAAGTGAATGGGTCTGCATCCATGATATGGTGTGCGCAGGTCATGGCCTGTATATTGCGGACCCGCTGTTTGCGTGCTGCAATACGGGCATGGCTGGGCAATGGCCATGTGCATGAGGCTTCACAGTCACTGATTTCCATCAGTGATTTTGAGCCAAAACTAGGTGCGATTCTAAACACAGAACTGGTGCAAATCTTTCCTTTATACCTTAGATCTATGGAGGCTCCAATCTTGGTTTTGGCTCACAATCTCTGATGGAAATCACTGACCAAAATACTGACATGTGAATTAGGCATAAGGCCTCATGCACACAAAGGTATTTTCTTTTTTTCTTTCGTTTTTTTTGCGGACCGTATACGGAACCATTCATTTCAATGGGTCCACAAAAAAATGGAAGTTACTCCGTGTGCATTCCGTTTCCGTATTTCTGTTCTGTAAAAAAAATAGAACATGTCCTATTATTTTGCATCGCGGTTACACCATGCCGGACAATATAACCCCTGCGCCACGCTGTACAATATACAGTATGTACAGTGTATGCATATACCCACACACATACATACACATACATATACCCACACACATACACACACATACATACATACATACACACACACACACATACATGAAACACATAAATACTTACTGTTACTTGTCCCTTGTCCTGACGCCACTATGGAGGGGGCTGGGACTTGGTCTTCTTCTTTCCCCTCTTGCCGCGCTGCACAGGTCCTTCCCTGTCCAGGACCAGCAGCGCAGCATGAGGGAGAAGGCGGGGCCAGCTGGGAGCGCACAGGAGCGGTCTCAGTACGTTAGGGGGGCCTAAAAGTTGCAGCAGTGAGCGGGCCAGGAGAGGCCCGGAGCGCAGGGACGGGACGCATCTTAATGATGCAGAGTAGGGGGCGTGCTCTGCAGGCTGTGCGATCTGTGGCTCTGCTCCCGTGGCCCCGCCCCTCGCCCTGCCTCGTGCGCTCCTCTCCCTGCTCTCCCGCGCCCTGCAGCTCTGTGCCCTCCAGTTAGTTCTCCTCCCTCCCTGTTTCTAACAATGAGGAATCACCCCTCAGCCTCCTCCTCTGTGGAGGATATTACTGCCCCCATTACTGCCAGTGTGCAGCCTGCTGGGGACGCTGCACTGGCCACCAATGGGGCTAGTTCACCCCCCCTCCCCCATTTAGCCCCCATTGCTCTGATCACCGTAGCAGACGCTGGTCAGGTTTTCACAGACGCCGTCGTTCCCGTCAGAGTTCGAGATCCTCACGGCGGGATCGGTCCGCTCCAGATCCTCGCGGTGGCGGTCGCCTTAATCTTCAGACATCAGTTCCTGCAGCGCCAGCTCTGGCAGGTCTCCATCACATCGGAGTATAAATTCAATCACGGCACTCCAATTGTATAATGCAAATTGACAGAATGCTTTATTAATGTTACTTCATATTGTCAAGGCCAACGTTAACGTGATTGAATTTATACTTATATTTGGGTTGATTGCCCGATCACTGAGCACCAACCCCAGGTGGTGTGCCTTCCAAGCTTGTCTATGTTAATTATCCATCACATCAGAGGCTGGAGCCTACAAGTTTGGCCAGAAGGTCATCCCGCCGCTGGGACCCGCACCTATATGAAGAATGGAGCGGGGAGCACTGTGCCTGGAGGACCCCGGGTTTCCCGGGGTCCGGCCACCACCAGGCGCAGCCACCGCTCCCATTCATTTCTATGTAGCCGACAGAAATAGCCAAGCCAGCAGCCTCATAGAAATGAATGGAGGGCGGCTGCGCATGCGCAGTGCACCCTCCTTCACTTTGGGGGCTCTGTTCTCGATATACAGTGCCTTGCAAAAGTATTCGGCCCCCTGGAACTTTTCAACCTTTTGCCACATTTCAGGCTTCAAACAAAAAGATATAACATTTTAAATTTTTGGTGAAGAAACAACAACAAGCGGGTCACAATTGTGAAGTGGAACGAAATTTATTGGATCATTTAAACTTTTTTTGTATTAATAAAACTGAAAAGTGGGGCGTGCAAAATTATTCGGCCCCCTTGCATTAATACTTTGTTGCGCCACCAAGTCGCTTGGGGTATGTCTCTATCAGTTTTGCACATCTAGAGACTGAAATTCTTGCCCATTCTTCCTTGCAAAACAGCTCGAGCTCTTTGAGGTTGGATGGAGAGCATTTGTGAACAGCAGTTTTCAGCTCTTTGCACATATTCTCAATTGGATTCAGGTCTGGATTTTGACTTGGCCATTCTAAGACCTGGATAGGTGTGGGTCCCAGCGATGACGATATGCCCCCATTGTCAATGATGAGAATAACCCTTTAAGGCCCTGTTGTTTTAATTAGATCAGGGAAATTCTCCCTCTAAAGCTATGGCCCAGGGTAATAAGCCGCCTAGGGCTAGCGATCACAAAGAATCCCTATTTTGTGGTCTCTGCCCTCTAGGAGCGCATTTAGATGAAGACACTAAGTCTAAGATTTGGAACAATCAGTACATCGATATATGGTCTTTAATTACCATTGATCAGCACAAGGTCCACAAAGAACATAGACCTAACTCTGATAGATATATTGATCGCAGGCCCAAGGTTGCTCATACCATGGTTATGTCATGGGGCAGCGTCCCCCTGAACGCTGTTCGGAATTATTTGTTTACATAGACTCCATATAGAGCGCCCATAAGGCACATGGGGGGACGGCCTGGTGGCGGTATGACGAGGAATTTCGTAGGAGAGTGGTCCTCCACCCGGACATTGGTTGGGGGGTAAAGACCACGGATCTTTGGCTTCACCTGATGATGGCCCAAAGAGCCCACCCCTTTCCGGCAGCGGCCACTGCTTCCTCATCCAGTGGACAGGGGCCAGTGGCCATTTGCAGACCTGGAGCATGCCAGCTCTACAACAAGGATCACTGCAAATTCTTTGCACTATATAAGTACAAGCATGAGTGCTCTATATGTGGAGGACCTCATGCTGCCATCCGCTGTTCCCTCGCCCCCCCCAAGAACCACAGGGTCTGCTGGTGGGAAAGACCCCGGTGAGCGTAGTCGCTATGTCCCCGTGGCTCGAACTGTACCACAATAAGGTCGCTGCTGCACAGCTCCACTTTGGTTTTTCGTTTGTTTTTTTCATCCCCTTTTATTTTTCAAGTTTCCCCCCCCTATGCCGATAACCTGACCTTGGCTAAGCACAAACCGGATGTGTTACAGGACAAAATTCTAAAAGAGGTGCCGTTAGGGAGAATTCTTGGCCCGTTTACATCCCCCCCTTTTCTAACATCTGGGTTTCCCCTTTGGGCCTTGTCCCCAAGCAGGAACCCGGCAAGTTTTGACTGATTCACCATCTGTCCTTCCCCAAGGGAACCTAAGGACAACGCTTCTGTCTCCTACGTTTCCTTTGACAGGGCAGTTTCTTTAGTCAGGGATGCGGGCAGAGGGGCTCTGATGGCGAAATCGGAAATAGAAGCCACCTTGCGCCTGCTCCCGGTGCACCCGGACTGTTACCATCTTCTGGGTTGCATGGTGGATGGCTCTTATTACTACGACACCTGCCTTCCCATGGGTTGTTCCATCTCCTAACATTTTTGAATTATTTAGTTCCTACCTGGAATGGGTCATCCGCTATGAGACAAGCTCCCGCTCCATCATTCATTATCTGGACGATTTTCTTTTTGTTTCCCCCGGTGATTCGTCCCAGTGTCAGTTTCTTTTAAACTTATTTTGTTTTTTCATGTTTAGTTTCGGGGTACCCCTTTCAGCTGACAAGACCTTTGGCCCCTCTACTTCTATTACCTTTTTAGGCATCGAAATTGACTCCTCTTTAATGATTTTTCGTCTTCCCCAGGATAAGTTGTCCAAACTCCTGGCCCTCATTAAAGGTTTTTGCTTGGTAAAATCAGTCACCCTGAGGCAGCTCCAGTCCCTTTTTCTACCTCGCCTTTTTCGGTGCTCTCAGAATTGGAGAACTCCTCCCCCAGTCCCGTTTTCGGCCTGGTGGCCTCGGGCCATCTGACATTGCCGTTTGTGAGGCGTGCGTCCGCATTTTTATTCGCCGATCCAAAACTGATGTTTTTTCCCGGGGGGCTGGGGTTCCTTTGTATCGTATCGAGGGCCCAGTTTGCCCTTACTGAGACGTTGTAGAGTTTCAAGCCTCAAGCCCCGTGGGCAATTCCTTTTTGTGCCATGCCTCAGGCTTGCCTCTCACCCGTTTTCAGTTTTGTTCTTTTTCGTCGCTGCCTCATGAGCCTGGGCCTCCCTCCATCTGAATACAGCACCCATTCTTTCCGCATTGGGCCGGCCAAGGAAGCCGCCAGGGCTGGGTCACCCAGTTCGGAAGTGCAGCGCATCGGCAGGTGGAAGTCAGCATGTTTTGCCTCTTGTGTTCGCCCTGAGCTGTTATTCTGATTTTATTCCAGGTTACCCTCACCCTACAGTTTGTTTTCTGGGGCATTTCTATATCCTAAGGGACGGCCAGAGAGCGGAGTTTAGACCGGGTGGTCGCAGCCTGGGTTTCTGCAACGTGTAGGTCAATTGGTGGGGCATTCGAGGGCTTCACTGGCCGCAAGTCCTTCTAGTGACCGTTAACATCAGTAAGGTTGTCCACTCCCGTTATTCTGGTCATCCATTCTGGGGGAAATTACCTCTGCATGCTTAAGGTGGCGGAGCTCATTACCCTCATTAGAGCCGACTTGAAACATATCCCTTCGTTTTTTCAAGAGGTCATTGTTGTGTGGTCAGAAATGGTCTCTAGGGTCTCTTGGCGGGGCGCCAGAGATGCGAGTACGGTGGAGAGAGCCAGGCGTACGGTCAATGCCTGGATCTCTCGCTTTGTTCGTTTCCACAGGGGAGTTGTGTTACACCATCGGCAGCTCGAAGGGGACAACCAGGGCTTGGTGCAGCGTGATGGAGTACATTTAAATGACATTGGCCTTGATATTTTTTGATTGGGCCTTCAGGACGGGGTGGAACAGGCCTTGTTTCTGTTGGGTGAGGGTCGGAGCGCTGTGTAGAGGTACACAGGCTCCTCCGTGGAGGTCGGTTTGATTTTGAATACTAAGAGTGGAGGAGAAGGCGGACTTGCCCACTGTGGAGACAGTGGTTGGCATAGCGCTTCTTAGCCTCCTGGAAGCAGTTTTGAGTTTTATAATAAATTTTGGTGAATTTTGTATGAGAAGGAAAATAATAAATCTGTGACCGACCCTCACTCCAACAAAACAGGTTGCCTTGTCTTTATTCAGGTATGCGGGAAGACATCGGGTGGTAGTGCGGTTAGGTTCTCGGCAGTCTCTATGACAGACGGGAGTCGTAACATTGTAACTAGAGATGAGCGAATCGAATCCCACGAAGTGGAGTTCAATCCGAATTTCAGGATAAATCGATTTTTCCTGAAATAGTGTAAAAAACAAACAAATCCATACTTACCTCCTCCATTTGCTCGCGACGGGCCGGCCGCCGCCATCTTGATTGAAGATCCTGGGCGAAATCCCGCACGTAGTGACGTATGATGCCGGCGTGATGAAGTAATCTCGCGCCGCGTGAGATTTCGCTCCAGATCTTCAAGCAAGATGGCGGCGGCCGGCCCGTCGCGAGCAAATGGAGGAGGTAAGTTTGATTTAATGTATTTTTTAATGTTTATTTTACACTCAGACTGCGCGATCATGTATGAACACGGCATCTGAGGGGTACAATGACGGGCGGAGCAATCGCAGCAATCGGCGAATCAGCCGAATCAAATTTAAAAGAAATTCGCTCATCCCTAATTGTAACTGTTTGTGCTGAGTTTCTCTACTCCACCCCTCCCACTAGAAGGTTCTAGTTCAGCCAGAAACTGTATATAAGGAGAGCAGTCAGAGCCCCTAGTGTCCTGCAGTTAGGGAACAGTGCTTGGAGGAGGATAATCTGCAAGACTACCTGAGTGACCAGAAGAAGACATTGAGATGGGGATAGTCTGCCACATACCATGGACCGCCAGCCTTTGTCCAGGGTACCAGCCTTCAGAGAGAGAGAGAGAGAGAGAGAGAGAGAGAGAGGACAGCTAGCTCAGATCTCTCCTTAGCATCTAATCTTTTCTACTGGAGAAGCCAGCTGTATGCCTCCCCTGTATTGTTTTGCACCTGAATTCCTCCAGTAAAAAAGTACACTGGTTTACTGCAGACCCTGACTCATTTACTGTATATTTCTCTATGCAAATGCTAACAACAGGCTGTATTTTTAGCCACTACTAGATGAGGCTGGTGTCATCCTATATATGTGAGGGCAGAACATTGTAGTCAGTGTAGTTCAGCCTAGGGCTTAGAGAAGGAAGCACAAAGATGTGAACTGACATACCTGTCCTTAAAAAGAATCCAGCCAGGACAAGATTAGAGAAACAATTACATAAGTAGGCCAGATAGAATATAGAGGTGTAGAAAAAAGTCTAGTATAGGATTTACACTGGGAGATTTATCAAAAGTGCGGTGAAGAAAAACTGGCTTAGCTGCCCATAGCATCCAAACAGATTCCATCCTTCTTTTTTGAGAGCTTCTTCGGAAAATGAAAGATGAAATCTGATTGGTTGCTTTGTTGCAAATAAGCCAGTTTTTCTTTTATAGCACCCATGACCAGGAGAAACCTCTTGTGCCTGGATAAACACCAAGCATTTTGATCACCTGTGTAGATTTTCACATCCCACAGTGGACTTATTACGTAAGTATTGTGAGTACAGCAACCTGTCTAAGGGCTCATGCATATGACCGTTAGGAGTTTTGCGGTCCACAAATTGCAGATCCACAAAACACGGATACCGGCTGTGTGCATTCCACGGTACAGAAGGGTTGGCCCCTAATAGAACAGTCGTATTGTAACAGCGGCTGCTGTGCGCCGCTGTTCTCCTGTTTACTGTGGCGGTTTTCGGCACCGTGTTCAGCGGTGATCTGCTGTCGGGGCTTCCCCATTCACCGCTGCAGTCCTGGGCTCTGTCGATGCAGATGCTGTTTGTTCTGGGATCCGCTCCACAGTTTCCTTTCAGCCCTGGCCACAACATGCTTGCTGCTTCTTCCCTGCAGCACTTCCTTATTTATATAATTGAAGAACATTTTAGGGTTAGTTTTACTCTCTTTGGCAATTAATCTCTCGGTCTCTAGTTTGGCTGCTTTTATTTGTCTTTTACATATTCTATTTTTTTTCCTTATAGTTTTTCAATGCTTCCTCGCTCCCCTTCTGTTTTAGTGATTTAAATGCTTTCTTTTTGTCATTTATTGCTTTCTTTACAGTTCTGTTTATCCACATTGTTTTTTTTTCTTGTTCCTTAACCTTCTATTGCCATAAGGTATGTACTTCTCACAATTAGATATTAGGATGCTTTTAAAAATATCCCATTGTGTGGCTGTATTTTTATTTTTGAGGATTTTGTCCCAGTTAGTTAGGCCTATGGCCTCTCTTAGTTGGCTAAATTTTGCTTTTTTGAAGTTTGGTATTTTTGTTCCTCCCTGAAGAAACACTCTTATGAATGACATTTTGAAGGTTATTATATTATGGTCACTATTTCCCAGGTGTCCCCCAACCTGCACATCTGTTGTTCTATCAGGTCTATTGGTTAATACTAAGTCTAGTATGGCCGTCCCTCTAGTTGGGTCCTGAACCAGTTGGGAAAGGTAATTGTCTTTGGTTATTTCCAAGAACCTGTTTCCTTTATGAGATATACAGGTGTTAGTTTCCCAGTCTATATCTGGGTAGTTGAAGTCCCCCATAATAACGACCTCATTATGATTTGCCATCTCGTCTATTTCATTAAGAAGTAGATTTTCTGTTAAATCTGGTATATTAGGTGGTTTATAATAAACTCCTATAGTATTTTATTATTGTTTTTGGCTCCATTTATTTCTACCCATAGAGACTCCACATCTTCATGTCCCTCACTTATATCTTCCCGGAGTGTGGCCTTTAGACAGGACTTTACATAAGGGCAGACCCCTCCACCTCTCCGGTTTTGCCAATCGTTTGTAAACAGATGTAACCCTGTACGTTAACTGCCCAGTCATAGGTATCATCCAGCCATGTCTCAGTTACTCCCACTATGTCATAGTCCTCCTCACACATCACTAATTCCAGTTCACCAGTTTTATTAGTCAGGCTTCTGGCATTAGTGTACATACAGTTAAGAGGTCTATGTATATTTTTTACCCCACTTTTTAAATTACTATTACCTGTAAAGTGAATATCCGGGTTTTTTGGGTTACTTTGGTTGATGTTTTGCCCAGTCTTCTCCCTGCATTCCTCACTAACCCCAGCCCCCACTAACCCCCCACTGTCCTCTCCTATGACGCACTCTCTATCTACACTATCTACCCCCTTATTAGTATTACCCCCCACCCTCACCCCAGATCCTAGTTTAAAATCTCCTCCAGCCATCTAACCATTTTTCCCCCATGGAAGTTGCACCATCCCCATTAGGGTGCAGCCCGTCCCTACTGTAGAGTCTGTAGCCGACATAGAAGTCGGCCCAGTTCTTCATGAACCCAAACCCTTCCTTCCTGCACTTATTTAACTCCCTAAGCTCTCGTGTCTCACTAGTGACGCTCGTGGCACTGGTAGTATTTCTGAAAACACTACCTTGGAGGTCCTGGATTTTAGCCTCTCTCCTAGTTCCCTAAAATCATTTTTAAGGACCTTCCATCTCCCCCTGACTTTGTCATTGGTGCCAATGGGTACCATGATCCCGGGTCTTCCCCAGCCCCACCCAGCAATCTGTCAATCCAATCCGCAATATGCCGAACCCGAGCACCCGGGAGACAAAACACTGTTCGGCATTCACGGTCTCTGCGATAGATGACCCTGTCTGTCCGCCTATTAATAGAGTCCCCTACCACCAGCATCTGTCTGTCCTTTGCTGCTCTCCTTTTCCCATCCTTCCTGCAGCGGTCATCCTCCTGGTTGCTGCAGTGTAGCTGGTCCTGGGCTTTCATCCCTAATATCAGCCAAACAGGCATATTTACTAGGGTGTTCCAGCTCAGGACTAGCCTCCCTGGCACTTTTCCCTCTACCCCTTCTTACTACATTAACCCAACTACTGACCTGATAGTCCTGATCTTGCCCTTCTCCTCACACCTCCTTTTCACTGGCCCCAGCCAGTGCCTGCACTGTAAGGTCTAAGCCTCTCTCCAGTTTTTTAATGCCCCTAAGTATGTCAAGCTGCTTATTTAGATCCAAGATTTGGGCTTCCAAATATGCAACGTGATTGCATCTAGTGCAAATGTATTCACCCTCGAATGGCTCTTCAAGGCATGCATACATTGCACAGGACACACACTTAGTAGCATTGTCCATGGAGCACCTGCTAGATGGGCATATACAGTATAGAAAAACAGTGAATATGCGATAAGATGTGGTTTGCTGTAGTTGGAGGACTAGCTCACAAGGAACATCACTTCAAACCTTACTTTTTTTGCCCCTTCTTCAGTGGTCACTGAAGAAGGGGCAAGTGTAGCCCTGAAACACATTTGGTTTTGACTGACATGACACTGCGGCACATATAGCCCAGGATATTGGAATCAAAGCTGGAAACATTGACCAAGTTACAGCATTCTTGCTGTCGGCGCTGAACTCCAGAACTTGGTACTCGCTGACAGCGTCGAATCCCAACGCTTAGTACGGAGGATTCATTCACACACTGTGAGAGAAACTGAGGAGAGGTCAACATCCAGAACCCAAGAAGGGGTAACGTACCAAAATACTATACCAAGACTTTTTATCTTACTATATCTACATGTGCACAGATAACATAAGCGCTAGTATATTACAATATACCATTTGGGATAAACTACTTTTATAAAGGCGCAATTAGCAGTATACACTGTGTGGATGAGAAACACCTATCAGGTTACTAACTAATATTGCAGCCTATCGGATGAGCACCAAGACAATATATATACTTTGATGCAGAGATTAAAAGAGGATTCCACTCTCATCTATAGAAGAGTATATACTCATATATATACTTTTTCTATTTTTTGTTTTTTATATATTTTTCATTATCTTAGAACTGGTCATTTTTTATATCAGGACTTTTTTTTTTTTTAATATCTGGACATTTTTTTTTTAATATCTGGACATTTTTTATATATATCTGGACATTTAATCTTATTTATACTGTTTTACCCAGCGCTGAGGTTACAGGCTACAATTTATATAATTTATAATTGATACCAATAAATATAATATTTTTAGATACGTTCTTTTAGTGAATTTACTGTGATTTTATTTTATATCTATATTAACACCACTATAATTTTAAATAATTATAATCAGTGCAAAACAGAATATTGACACCATACTCACAAGGTGAAAACCAACAACTATCATACTCCTCTACACGACCAAATGCAAGAAAGTGCTCATCACAAACTTTGTTTATTTATTATTACGTATTTTTGCTAAGGGTATAGCAAGTGATTAGAAGCACATCAAATCCAATAAACAGCAGACTGGTGAGCCACTACTCATACTTTATTTTTACAAGGAATAGTCTTTAGTCTATACTTAAAGAGTGTTACAAGTCACAGTACCTGGCCTGCTGCTGTCTTCACTGCTTCTTCAAGAATGTCCATATTTTTATTCATTAATTGCAGGGCTTCCTGTGTTGAGACAGGTTGTGTCGTCTCATCTGGCAGTTTGACCGCATGTTCATAGATTGCACCAATGAACTTTTCCAAAGCTTGGCAGCTTGAAGCCCAGAGTAAAATGGAAAGCAGAAAGCGTGCAGTGACCATGGTGGAGGAATTGGTACAACTGAAAGACAGACTAGAAATCCTTTAAATGCTCACCATGCTTATCGTAGACCTTTTATCTGTATGGTAAATAGAGTACACACATAATCGGGAAACATTACACAACATAAACTGCATTACTCAACAATTATCAAGTGACAAACTAGGTGAAAGGTTTTCACACAATCTCACATTACACAACCCAACATGTTTGTGTACCCTAATCTTTAGTGAATTTCCACTGGTAGATTTTCCCATTAAAATTTTGTGCCACTTTGTGTAGTTTGTATAATGAAAATAAATTAGCAGCATGTGTTTTTATTATCCCAAGAACTGAGCACCAAATCTATTAACTTGTTAAGGACAAAGCCAATTTTTGCCTTAAAGGGGTAGTCCGAGTTCACAGTTGATGGGTTTACATATCCTCTTCTTCACCCAGGCAGTCCCTCTGATATGAGCATCAGAGCATTTCATGCTCCAATGCTCTCCCTTGCACTGTGCGCTGAATTGCATAGGGCAAGGGCTTTTTCAGCAGATACAGTGGCATACCGGGTCCCTGCTAGGCAGAGGCTTCCGCCTAGCAGTGTTCCCAGTGACGTCACCGGCACCAATGTGTGAGTTTTACCGCTGCACTAGTGTGTAAAACAAAATGGGCTTATCAGATGTTCAGGGGCTAGGATTGGGCATCAGCAGAGTATTACTGCTGGATTTTGCCTAAGGTCTCATGCACAAGAAGTGTGCCGGCCGTGCCCGTGCTGCGGGCCACACACTGCGGTCTGCAATGCACGGGCACTGACCGTGAGGCCACCGCATGCAGATCGCAGACCCATTCACTTGAATGGGGTCCGCAATCCGCATCCGAGGGTCTGCACCGCAAAAAAGTATTGCTTGCGCTACTTTTTTGCGGTGCGGAGGCACGGCCAGAAACACCACGGAAGCACACCGTAGTGCTTCCGTGGTGTTCGGATCCGTGCCTCCGCTCCGCATCTCCCGGATCGCGGACCCATTGAGGTGAATGGGTCCGTGATGCGGGCTGTACACGGCCGGTGCCCGTTTATTGCGGACCCGCCGTATGCGGCCCGCAGCACGGCCACGGCCGGCACACGTTCGTGTGCATGAGGCCTAAAAGGGTTATCCAGGAAAAGATATATATGACTTATCCTCAGGATAAGTCATCAATATCAGATCTGCGGGGGTGCAACACCCACGGCCGCCGATCAGCTTCTAGAAGAGGCCTTGAGCACCACAGTCTCATCCTAGGCCAGTGACATCACTGTACATCAGACGTGTGACCTAGTTGCAATGCAGCCCCATTCAAGTCAATACGGCTGAGCTGCAATACCAAGTACTGCCACTATAAGATGTAAGGCACTGTCCTTGGAAAGCTACTGCATCGCTCCCCAAAGCTCCAGAAAGTGCAGCTGCTCCCTGAAACAGTTGATCGGCGGGTGGTGCCGATACTTGGAGATCCTCTAATGTGATAATGATGACCTATCCTGAGGATAAGTCATCATTATCTTTT
Source organism: Rhinella marina (assembly GCA_900303285.1). Taxonomy (NCBI): domain Eukaryota; kingdom Metazoa; phylum Chordata; class Amphibia; order Anura; family Bufonidae; genus Rhinella; species Rhinella marina. The sequence continues at coordinate 14,010 of ONZH01020037.1, read as the reverse complement.
TGAGGACAACCCCTTTAAAGTACTAAACCCGTACTATGTCTTTGTCACCTATTGTATGTTTGTGTTCTAGTTACTGATCAGGATATTGTATGCAGATCCTGTGGCCACATGCAGCTAGCACTGTATCAAACAAATGCTGGACCTGGATTTGACATTTCTTATTATTCTGTGTAGCTGGTGACTGGAGAACATTACTGGTCTATATCTAGATGGTCGGCTTCTTGCTTCCCTGATTCGTTATTACATATGATGCAGCATCAGCCGTCACAGACTATAACGCATTATGTGATAGGATATACCAGTAATAACCTGTAATAGTCCATGGGGGTATAAAGTGTACAGTGAGAGCTCAAGCCCTTATACTGTACATTACTTCCATAGGGCTGCATCTGGTTTAGCCCATATACTTCACAAACATTGCTCACCTCTAAGTTGATATCTGGGGGCTAGGTAGGATACACATTGCCTCATTGCCTGCAGACTAGGTCTTAACTATTACAGAGTTCATATATTATGTATTAATTTTGTTTCTTCACACTTTGTTGGGTCTACTATGCATGTAATCCATTAGAATAGAATTTCTGAGGTGGAAGGTGGAAGGATACCTATCATTGTTATGACCCCCTGTTGTGGTTAGGTAAACTTATCAGTTATGGCTCCCCTGGTGTGGAGGTTTAAACATCTCAGGGATGGCCCCCTGGAGTGTAGGCGTAACCATCTTAGTTATGCCTCGCAGTTTGCGATTCATTTATTTTATATATGAGATCCTGTTGGTATGAAGTCCTTGAAGTCATTGAGATCATATTTCATACGAGTCCTCTAAGCCAGCGAATATGGCTGGAAGGATAAAGCAAAAGAAGCAGGCTAGTTTTTTCTGATGAGATCTGTAGTGTCAAGAACCCATTTTGCTGACTCGTAATTACAGCTGCAGTTAGGCCTTCTGGTGCTGGTTTGGGGCCACAGGAGTTCTTAGAAGTAGTGCAGTGCATTGGCTTCAATTTGAGTGTCCTTCATTCAGGAGGAAGCTGCCATCATCAAAAGAAGTTGTTATGTGCATGCTAATATGGTGGAGTGATAATTAGAAGGGGTTGGGGTGAGTCTAGGGACCCTGCCAAAACTTGGCCCTTTGTTTTAAAGGAGTACAGGTGCTAAGTAGGAATAACAGCAGGAGGACCGGGTACAGTACATCACAGAGATAACCAGTTTCTTCGGGTTGGTCTCTCCTAAGGGTGTCATCGGGCCTCGGTACTTGGTCGTGGAAAGGACCAAGGGTAGTATGTTCAGTCTGGGTGCCCTTGAGTCAGGTGTGTGCGGCTAAGGGCAAAGGTCGTGAAGTGCATTGAAAATGATTGGGGCGTGATTGGCAGAGATGTTGCTAATGCTTTGCTTAAAAATTTTCTTTATCAATTTCTTTATTAATAAAAGGGGCTTCTTTGGACTTGCCAACAAGCACAGAGATGATTGGTGACCCACAGAACACCAGTGGTGAGGATTACAACATATGATGCTATATCGGTGAGGCATCATAATTATCTTTTGTTTTGTTTTTTTATCTGTGCTTCCTAATGGTTTTCCTGTCATTCATAAATGGGTTTAGGATGCATTGCCTGGTGGAGAAAATCTTTGCCACTGGGTTAACCTGGACAGTACTAGGTGGAAGTTGCAGGCAAGATGTGGTGGACTAATTTTAACTAATGGAGGAGGTTAAACCTCATAATGGTGAACAGTTTGAGCTTTTCAAGTGGCCAGCCAGAAGGATGTCGTAATGGTGACGTCACGGTGACGGTGATTTAAATAAAGCTCTGGTTATTATGATAACATAAATTGTATTACGCAGCAATTACCAAGTGACAAACTAGGTGAAAGGATTTGCACAATCTCATTTCAAAATTGAAAAAAGCCATCTGAAATTACACAACCCAACTTGTATGTATAACCAAATTATCAGTAAATTTCCACTGTGGAAGAAGGACCTGGTAGCTGTTTTCATTATAATTTTGTGCTAATGTGTATAGTTTGTATAATAAAAATACACAGTTGAGTCACATTATTATGACCACTTTCTACTTTTGAAGGCAGCAGTGCGTAGCTCATCAAGGAAGTCACATCTGGTGAGCTGGCTTGGTGGTTATATGAGGTGTGTGATAGGCTGTCTGCACACATATCCCTTGTTGCTGTCATGGGTAAAAGGGGTCATTTGCAAAAAGGGATGATAATTGGCTTTCAGGTCAAGGGTGGTGGTATTTTTTAAAACTTGTTCAGTTTGTGAACTGTTTATGTGCTGCTGTGGTGAAAATGTGTGTCTGAGGACAAATGGCACTATTGCAAATAACCATGTGCCATTTATGTGAGAGGTGAACATTGGTTATGAAGGTGTGCGAGGGCAGACCAACACACTACTCAGGAGCAGCTCACCACCAAAATGAGCCAGGGGACTACCAGACGTGTGTCTAAAACAACACTTCAGCTGACCCTACTGTGTATGGGGTCCAAAGCAGAGATGTATGCATCGGCAGAAAAGGCTTCCATTTTTGTGGCAGTATCAGAATTGGACCTCTGCTGATTAGCAGAGGTTTGCTTTCTTCAATGAGTCATGTTTTCTGCTTCATCAAACATATATACTTTGGCATGTAAGGTGAGAAACATTAGAGAACAAACACCCTGGAAGAACACAAGCTGGTGGTGGCAGCGTTATGGACTGGGGAATGTTTTCGTAACATTCTTTGGCCCACTTATTCTTATGGAAGGCACTGATTTGGTAATAAATCCATGCTGTACACCCCTACATGATGATTGTCTTCCCTGGGGTGGATGGGAACCAGCAAGACAAATTGACATGTCACATGGCTAGAAATGTCCAACATTGATTAGAAGACTTCTAAGTACAACTCTGCCCCCCTGATTCCCCAGACTTGAACCTAAATGAGGCTCTGTGGGACCATCTTGATTGTGTTTGCTCTATGGATCCTCCCCACACACCGTCCAGTAGCTGTGGGATCCACTGCGGTCAGCATGGCTCCAGATACCTGTGACAACCGACCAGGACTTTGAGTCACTCCCAGCTTGTTCAGCTGCTGTCCATACTGCACGTGTCGGTTACTCTGGATATTAGCTAGTGTTCATAATAATGTGACTTTGTAAATTACTGTAGCAGCATGTGTCCCTATTATTCCAAGAACGGAGGATCAAATATATTAACCTCTTAAGGACAAAGCCAGTTTTTGTCTTAGGGACCAACAGATTTTCATTTTTGCTGCCTTGTACTTTCAGCATTTTTTAAAATTATTAGTGCGGTGCCCCAGAATAGGGTACTTGCAAACTGTTCTTAGATAGCTGAGAGATTGAGAGGAAGCTACATATGCTCACTCCTCAGAGTACTAATACTAAACTCTAGAGAACATCCTTCATGTCTGAGAGATCCAATGGGGGAAAACCATCTCTACTTCACAGTACTCAAGGAAAAAAAGAAAGGAAGGAACTAGAAGGTCCAGAATCTGTATGGCTGAGCAATAGAGTCAGTCAGTAAAGTATTTTAAGGCTGATAGAGACTTTACTGCAGTGAGGGGGACATTGTTAAAACACTCGGACATTGTCTGATCCACTGTATACCCTGTACCATCAGCTGGGAATTACAGTCAAACTTGCAAGAACCCTTTTGCCAGCCTTAGATTCTGTGAAAATAGACTTTTGAGTAATTGAGGTAAAGGGTACTAGAACCCCCATTTTGGCCTATACTGTACATAATAATAATAATAATCTTTATTTATATAGTGCCAACATATTCCGCAGTGCTTTACAGTTCAGGGGTTCATGTACAAACATTTATAAATAACATAGTAACAGACAAGTAAACAATTACAACAAGAGGAATGAGGACCCTGCTCACAAGAGCTTACAATCTATGAGGACATAGGGATGACACAAAAGGTAGAAGTGCTTGTTTTGTACGATAGTCCAGCCATCCTGGGAGAATCGGGGAGCACATATAAAGCCGCATGAGCCGGTCAGCAGCCATATATTAAGTGCTTCTGGGCGCGGTGGAGGATCAGGTTCAGGGAGTGATAAATGAGCTATGTATGGAGAGGAGTTAGATCAGGGGAGGTGATAGGTCACTCTAAAAAGATGTGTTTTTAGGGAGCGCCTAAAGCTGTTTATGTTGTGATTTAGTCTGATTTCTTGGGGTAGGGCATTCCAGAGAATTGGTGCAGCTCAGGAGAAATCTTGGAGCCGGGAGAGAGAGGTTCGGATTTTTGTGGAAGTCAGTCGTATGTGATTGGCTGAACGGAGAGCACGGGTGGGGTGGTAGACAGAGATAAGGGAGGAGATGTAGGGGGCACAGCACTATGGAGGGCTTTGTGGGTGAGGACAAGGAGTTTAAACGAGGAGTTTAAATTGGATTCTATACTGTATGGGCAACCAGTGTAGTGACTGGCAGGCAGAGGCATCAGAGTAGCGGTTGGACAGATAGGTGACCCTGGCTTCTGCGTTAAGAATAGATTGGTGCGGGGATTGTCTGGTGAGGGGAAGGCCAATTAATAGTGAGTTACAGTAATCGAGACGGGAGTGGATCAGGGCAACAATGAGAGTTTTTGTTGTTTCCATAGTGAGAAAGGTGCTGATTCTAGAGATGAAAGAGACTGCTCTGCATTGGCCAGGAAACAAACCCGTGGCAGGCAAGAATTCTACCACTGAACCACCAATGCCAGGACAATTTACAATGTACATTGATAATTGGAAAGGTTTACACTGTTAGTTGTTTGGAACTATATATCATTGTATGTACAACAACTCCCTTTCTGCCCTTTAGTAAAGGGAGACTTGTTCATTTTCTACATGTGGCCTGATTAGTGACTCCAGCACAATACACCAAACACAGCACCTACATCTCCTATCTTGCATCTGCACCAAACACACTCCTCTGGGGCTTGCAGCATTAAGGATTACTTGATTACTTCTTTTTCCAGGACAAACAACATCATTTTTGTTACATGCATAGTATTGATTAAAGGAGTTCTCTGGGAACACTGAGTTTTTACTAAGTGTACATAGTGTACCTCTCTAAAAAGAAGATTCATACTCACCTGCTCCATGCTGCTCCAGTCCCCCACGTTGCCTCTGTGTTGTCCATGTTTTGGCCCCTGACTTTTTTTCTGGCATTTAGGCTTGAGCGAAAGGGGCTCGGATAGGGCAACTTCGTTTACAATATCTCCTCCATAGTGTAGGGTTGGATTTCTTTTTATTCTGGGATCTTGGTCTTGGCAAACATGCGAGTCATGCTGTGATCCTATTGCTTTCTATGGCTGCCCTACTACACTGGAATCTGTCGTCATGCAACAGCTGTCACACCCAAGACTGCCATGTAGCCCTAGCCTTATTTATAAAATGCAAATACATATGTTAGGGCAAACCTAAGATTGTTACTAGACTTCTCTGGAAGCCTTTATTAAGCCCAGGGCTGTCATTTTTTCCAAACTCAATATTCATAGAAAACAGGAGGGGGGGTTAGAATTTTGGTTGTTTTTCATTTTGGCAATGCTATGCCATTTAAAATGAAATACAAAATATTGTCCTATTGTGGCATCTGCAAAAGTGATATATAAATCGGTAATCCATTTTACTGCTGCTTTGAGGGGAGGATGTCTATTTATTTTCCTTGCTTATATAGTTCCAACATATTTGCCTTTAAGGCATTATCATCTCTCGTTGTCTGAGGGGAAATCTCCATGATAATAGTAGGTATAGAATTGGGATAACAGTATGACAACTCTATTATTCTCTTCATAGGCCTAGATAGAGATGCTCCCAGAAGAACACTGCACTTATCAGTGTAATGTGTGAAGCTTGAAAGCCGCTTTTCCATTGCTTGGTACTGGCTCAACCCTACTCTACTATACTCTGTTTTGGTACCAGTGGATATGGTGCACCCTCAATGTAGCTGGTAGCAGTGTAGTGAAGATTCTCTCAGACCAATCACTAGTCAGCAGTGTGGTCATATGACTGGTACCACGGTGGCATTCAGGTATCAAGTACTATTTAGGCCTATTGAAAAGCCAAAAGGTAACCAGGTTAGAGTCAGGTAAAGTCAAGCTAGTTCCATGAAAAACTTAAGCAGGACTGTTTGTATTGAGTGACTTCAAAAAATGATATCCAAAAAACCATCCACACGTTAAAAAAAAATGACATAAAATATTCACATATAGGTTGTTAATATGTGATAAAAATTATGAAAGTCTCCATATAAACATAAATGTACTAAAACAAATGGAGCATATAGTAGTGGACTATCCAGTTTGTCCAGTTTTTGCCCAATTCCCACCTCCCCTTCTTCCAAAAGTTGCGGAAATTGTGTCCTAAGTGTCCTAATTGTTACTAAGAGGTTATCTGTGTGGCTGGACGACTTATTACAACCTCTGGCCAAAGACTTTCAGGACACATAAATGACACAAAGGAACTGTTAAAGGCCATTGACAACATTAAGTGGATTTCCTTAGTTGGTTCATAGTAACATAGTAAGGCTGCTTTCACATTAGCGTCATTGCTGGATCCGGCAGGGTCCATCCGTGTGCATCCGTTATGAACGGATCCGGTTGTATTATCTTTAACATTGTTGGGACGGATCCGTCATTAACTCCATTGAAAGTCAATGGAGGACGGATCCGGTTTCTATTGTGTTACACAGAACGGATCCATCCCCATTGACTTGTATTGGGGGTCATGCCGGATCCGTCTTGTTCCGGAATCCCTAGGACGGAAAGCAAACCACAGCAGGTTGCAGTTTGCTCTCTGGTCTGGAGATGCAACTGAACTGAACGGAATGCATTTTGGAGCATTCCGTTCTCTTCAGTTCAGTTTCGTCCCCATTGACAATTAATGGGGACAAAACTGAAGCGTTTTTTTCCGGTATCGAGTCCCTATGACTGAACTCAATACTGGAAAAAAAGAACGCTAGTGTGAAAGTAGCCTAACATAGTTTATAAGGCCGAAAACAGACATCTGTCCATCCAGTTCGGCCTGTTATCCTGCAAGTTGATCCAGAGGAAGGCAAAAAAAACCCTGTGAGGTAGAAGCCAATTTTCCCCACTTTATGGGACTCTCATCAGAATAACTCCCTGGATCAACGACCCCTCTCTAGTAACTATAACCTGTAATATTATTACACTCCAGAAATACATCCATGCCCCTCTTGAACTCTTTTAGTGAACTTACCATCACCACCTCCTCGTGCCAGTTGCTGCACCGCTACTTCAGATAGGCAAAGGCATTGCTCCACTCACTAGTTGCTAGTTTCCTGTTAAGCTGTTTGTTCCTATTGTCGGTCCGTGTACAAGATTCTGCCTGTTTACCGCATTCTGACCCTCCACTGCCTGACCTAACCTGTGCCTGTTTACCATAGTGATTCTCTACTGCCGGCCCTGACCTAGGACCTGGTTCACGTATTCACACGTACTCTGCCTGCCATGAACTCGGCCTTTTACTGACTACAGGTTTTGCCTGCTCCTTCAGTGCTCCGCTGTCAACCACGTGGGGACTACTCCAGGATGTAGCAGCTTGGGGACTCTAGATCACTGTACAGGGGTTAAAGTGTGAGTACCAGAGGACTGCCAAGACAATGTCCTTACGATTAGTGCAAAGTTAAACCGGTTGGTTGACACAGTGGTTTCACATCCACTGTCATAGCAATCTAGAGCATTGAGTCACTTTATTATGCTACTATATTATTAATTAACCCTCTGCATGTATATTTATATAATACTAGTCAATAGCCCATCCTAGCATCTACTTAAGGGCAGAGTTCTTGTTCCAGGACAATGACTGCAATCTATATACAGAACTATCCATGTTCATGAAAATGAGTTATTGGAATAAGGAATAATCGTTGTAATGCAAAGGTATCAGCTATTCTGAATACATAAAATACCCAGGATAAACCAACATGGAGGTCCCTTTGCGTGTTGCCCCACAGGCCTACTTTCTTAGACACTGGTGGAATTTTTGTATGCCTCTGCAGGTGAGCACAAGCAGCTTGTTCCCTCTACATCACGTTGTGCATCCCTGGCAGAACTGGCATATTTATCTTCATTTATGTCAGTTTTCTAGTATGAAGTGCATCTCAACATACATTAGGTGCAGCCTCCTGCTCTTTCATTCAGGGACAGGTAAATGCATCAATTATACAAAGATATATACGGTACGAAGATAACTGTGTTAGGACTTGTCGCTGCTGTTAAGCTATGTGTCCTTGAGTGAAAATGAGCCAGCAGGCAGTTGAACAGCAATGACGGGTCGGGTGACCTAATTATTTAAAGAGGTATTCTTTTATGAAAAACTTGACACCTATCGAAAATACACATTACAAATTAGAATTCGTGAACAATATATAGATATTAAATCTTTTCAGGAGTTTCCTATATAATCACTGACCACTTACTGGCAAAAAATGGGATGTTTATAACGTCTACCTTTTGACCTGTAGCTCAGCTTCAGTATGTGGGTTGAGAACGCTCAGGAGTTATAGGAGGCTGTAACTGGAAACTAAAGTGGAGGCTCAGCAATGAGGAAGCACAATATAAAATGCAAAAGGGGTTGAGACAGATACTTGTTCAACAGCCAGGGAAATACAGGGGGAGGAGAATGGCAGCAATGTAAGAAGGAACTGTAGTCTCCTAACCCACATGAGCTGCTGCTGAAGACATGCCCTCTCTTGCACTGAGGAGGAGCAAATAGGGAGCAACAATGTGACAAATATAGGTCATTATAGTATCTTCTCTGGTTGGGTCATCAACAAGAGAAATAGTTGTCCTGAATTGAGGATAAAAATGTACAGGGAGACATTTATTAAAACTGATGTAAAGGAAAACTGGCTTAGTTGCCCATAGCAACCAATCAGATTACACCTTTCATTTTTCAGGGCTACTTTGGAAAATGAAAGGTGGAATCTGATTGGTTGCTATGGGCAACTAAACCAGTTTTCCTTTACACCAGTTTTGATAAATCTCCCCCACAATTTCTACCACAACCAGCACCTCGATGCCCCAGTTAATGTCAGGATAGGTAAAACTCCACATAATAAAGGCTCCATTATAGCCTGCTGCCTTTCCTATTTGTTTGCGCATTTTATTCTCTAACTGCTCAGCTATGTTTGGTGGTTTATTGTCCCACTTTATGGATATCAGCCCCATATGAACTCCACACTGTCAGAGCCTTCCACAAGGCTACATGCACAGGCTCGTATGTTTTTTGCGGTCTGCAAATTGCGGATCCGCAAAAAAAATGGATGATGTCCTTATTTCATCTGTTTTTTTTGCAGATCCGGATAGCACACGGTGTGATGTCCGCATTTCTTGCAGACCCAATGATGGACCCATTAATGGGTCCCCATCCTAGCCGCAAAAAAAATGAAACGGACAGGCCCAATACTGTCATTTAGCACTGCTCTAAGGGGTTGGCCGCTTTCTGGCTACTGTTAACAAACATGTATGTAAGATGACTATATGACACTTACTAGTATAGAATTTTTTGATGTTCTGTGCCATTTGCTATATTTCATAAGTCATGTAACCTTCTTTGTTTCTGCAGCATATCCACGCCAAAATTTGCAATGTCTAACAGCAGTTTTTGATGCTGATTTGATGCGGTTTTGCCTCAGATCTTACCCTTCCATTGAAAAGGGTGAAATCTGCACCTAAAATCACCAACATAATTGACAAGCTATTAAATTTGAAAACTGCAACGCAGGTCAATTTCCGCATGGAAAAATATGTACATGAGATTAATGTAATCTCATACATTTTGCTGCTGCTGTAATACACTGCAGTTTTTCCATGCTGAATAACCGCACATATTCCTCAAAGTGTGGAGGTGGCCTAAAATAGCTGCTGATGGTTCACACCTGGAGCAAGGGTACTTTGGACTATGGACATTTGTGGACATTATCCCCATTGCTACTATGCAAAGCCATCAACTCCCTACTTTATTGCACTTTGAAAGATTAAGCCCTTCACGCCCAGCGCCGTAATAGTACAGCGCTGCGTGAAGGGGCTTGACGCCCAGTGCCGTAGTAGTATTTCCTACACCCGCCCGATCAGCTGCAGGGGGCCGGCTGTTCCCAGTAGCCGGACCCCTGCTGCGTACGGGCGTATTAACCCTCAATGTGCCGCGGTCAGCGCTGACCGCGGCACATGCGATGCGGGCGTAGGTAAGTAAGGTCCATCGGGTCAACGCCAGTGGCGTAGCTATAGGGTATCCTATAGCCGACCTCAGGACAGCGATACAGATGCCTGTACTGCGGGGCAGGGGAGGAAGAGGCGTCTCCCCTGCCCGTTCCTCTGATAGGCTGCCGGCACTAGGCCGGAAGAGGCCTGCATCGCATCGCTGCCAGCTCCACGGAGGTAAGTATAAGTGTTTATTTTTTTTTTATTGTTGTAGTCTTGGACCGGAGCTCTATTGGGGGCACATGGGGGCATTTTTACTGGCACATGGGGGGCACTGGGGGCATTTTTACCGGCAAATAGGGGCACTGGGGCAAGTTTACTGGCACTGGGGGCATTATCACAGGCACTGGGGGAATTTTTACTGGCACATGGGGGCACTGGGGGCATTTTTACCGGCAAAAGGGGGCACTGGGGGCATTTTTTGGGGGCATTATTACAGGCACTGGGGCCATTTTTACTGGCACTGGGGCCATTTTTACAGGCACTGGGGCCATTTTTACTGGCACATGGGGGCACTTGTTACTGGCACATGGGGGCACTTGTTACTGGCACATGGGGGCACTTGTTACTGGCACATGGGGGCACTTGTTACTGGGCACTGGGGGCATTTTTAATGGCACTGGGGACATTTTTACTGGCACTGGGGGCGCAGTTATTTCTGGGGCACATTATCTTTACACTATTAAGGGACACTATTTGCTGGGCGCAGTTATTTTAGGACACTGTGTACCAATAATTATTGTAGGGCACTATCTGTGTGATACTAGTGGCACAGTACTGGGGGTGGTAGGATGATTTGTCCAGAAGACGGGAGGATAATGGAAAAGTAGTAAACTAAGATTTTCTCTAACTTCAGAGATGAAAAATGGCGTCTGGTGTGAAAGGAGATGATGAGGAAAGAGAAGATCTACATCAGAGGAGACGTCACTGGATGTACGAGGTATGGGGCGCTGTATTAGGCTACATTCACACGAATGTTGTGTTTTGCAGTCTGCAAATTGCGGATCCGCAAAAAAAGGATGATGTTCCATATGGCATCCATTTTTTTTGCAGATCCACTGTAACAATGCCTACCCTTGTCCGCAAAACGGACAAAAATAGGAATGGACATACAGATGCGGACAGCACACAGTGTTCATTGAAGTGAATGGGTCCGCATCTGAGCCGCAAAATCTGCAGATCGGAGGCTGCAAAAACAATGTGTGAATGTAGCCTTACCCTGTATGTTCTGTAGTGATATACGTAATGTTAGGAGGAAAAAGGTTAGGGTGAGAATTTGGCATTGGGGGGGGGGCCGTTTTTGACTTGGCCGGCAGAAAAGCTAGGTGTACCAGCGCTGAGGGAAGGGGGGCCCAAGCTGAACTCTTGCACCAGGGCCCATGAGCCTTTAGCTACGCCCCTGGTCCACGCGCTGTTGTGACGGGGATCCAATGGCTTGGATAGCAGCCCGATGCCTTCCTTAGGCATTGTGGCTGCTATCCCTGCGTGCCTGTGCGATCCAGCCCCCTGGATCGGACAGGAAGCAGGCTGTAAGTGTATTACATTGAGTAATACACTTACAGCCAATGCATTACAATACAACAGTATTGTAATGCATTGTAAAGGGGATCAGACCCCCAAAAGTTAAATAAAGTGAAAAAAAAAGTAAAAAAAATTAAGTTTTACAAAAAAATAAAAGTTTCAAGTAAAAAATTATTCTGTTCAAAAATAAATCTAATGTGTAAAACTTTCCAAAAATAAAAATGTTAGACATATTGGGTATCGCCGTGTCTGTAGCAACCTGCTGTATAAAAATATTACATGACATGGCCCCCCAAGTGAATGCTGTAAAAAGGTTTTTTTTTTAAAACTATGCCAAAACAACCATTTTTTTCCCTCTTGCCTCACAAAAAGTGTAATAGCAGGCGATCAAAAAGGCGTATTTAACCCAAAATGGTAGAAATCAAACTGTCATCTTGTCCCGCAAAAAATGAGACCCTACCTGAGACAATCGCCCGAAAAATAAAAAAAATATGGCTCTCAGAAAATGGCAACAAAAAAAAGATTTTATTCTGTTCAAAAATGTATCTAATGTGTAAAACTTTACAAAAATAAAAATGTTAGACATATTGGGTATCGCCGCGTCCGTAACAACCTGCTATATAAAAATATTACATGAGATAGCCCCCCAAGAGAATCTTGTAAAAAAAAAAATTTTTAAACTATGCCAAAACATCCATTTTTTTCCCTCTTGCCTCACAAAAAGTGTAATATCAGGCGATCAAAAAGGCGTAGTTAACCCAAAATGGTACCAATCAAATTGTCATCTTGTCCCGCAAAAATCATACCCTACCTGAGACAAACGCTCTAAATATAAAAAAAATATGGCTCACAGAAAATAGCAACACAAAAAAAGATTTTATTCTGTTCAAAAATAAATCTAATGTGTAAAACTTTCCAAAAATAAAAATGTTAGACATATTGGGTATCGCTGTGTCCATAACAACCTGCTCTATAAAAATATCAGATGATTTGCCCCCTCAGGTGAATGCTGTAAAAATAATTTTTAAAAAACTATGCCAAAACAGCTATTTTTTTACTTTCACAAAAAGTGTAATACCAAGCGAACAAAAAGTATTATGTACCCCAATATGGTACCAATGAAAACATCACCTCATCCCGCAAAAAATGAGCCCCCACATAAGACAATAACTCAAAAAAATAAAAATCAATGACTCCCGCAAACCGATCCATCAAAATCTGTGCTGCAAAATCCATATGGCGCTCCTTCTGTTCTGAGTCCTGCCATGTGCCCCCACAGCAGTTTACCACCACATATGGGGTGTTGCCGTATTCAGAAGAAAATGGGTAACAAATTATGGGGTGCTTTTCTCCTGTTACCCCTTGTGAAAATGAAAAATTTGGGGCTAAAGCAACATTTTATTGGAAGAAATGAAACTTTTCATTTTCACAGCCAAGTGTTTCCAAATTCCATAAAACGCTTAGGGGGTCAAAGTGGTCAGTACACCCGTTAATATATTCTTTGAAGGGTGTTGTTTCCAAAATGGGGACACTTTTTGAGGGTTTTCACTATAGGAGTACGTCATCAGTGACTCTCAATTACAAAATGGTGCCTAAAAACCATTCTAGCAAAATCTGCCTCCAAAATCCGTATGGTGCTCCACATATGGGGTATTTCTGTAAACTGCAGAATCAGAGTAATGTATATTGAGGTTTAGTTTGCTGTTAACCCTTGCTGTGTTGCAAGAAAAAAATTATTAACATGAATAATCTACCAAAAAAGTAAAATTTTGAAATTTCACCTCCATTTTCCTTTGATTCTTGTGGAACACCTCAAGGGTTAACAAAGTTTGTAACATTAGTTTTTTTATAATTTGAGGGGTGTAGTTTCTAAAATGGGGTCATTTATGGGTGGTTTCCATTACGTAAGCCCCTCAAAATCACTTTATATCTGAATTGGTGCTTAAAAAATTGCTTCTAAACTTCTGTGCCTTCTAACGTCCGAAAAAAGTAAAATGACATTTATAAAATGATGCCAACATAATGTAGACATATGGGTAATGTAAAATAATAACTATTTTTGGAGGTATAACTATGTATTTTGAAAGTAGAGAAATTGAAATTTGGAAATTTAGAAATTTTTCCAAATTTTTTGTAAATTTGGTATTTTTTAATAAATAAAAATGAAATATTTTGGCTTGGATAAGTAAAAGCGTTCCAAAGTTATTACCACATAAAGTGACATGTCAGATTTGCAAAAAATGGCCTGGGCACGAAGGTGAAAACAGACCCGGGTTGA
>ONZH01020036.1:0-62541 GCA_900303285.1 Rhinella marina | reverse complement strand
GGCTGAAGTTGGAGAGGAGAGGAGGGGGAAAGTCAGTGTAGGCGCCAACGGCAGGGGTACACTATTCCATGCTTTTGCCAAGTTTCTTAAACCCCAGCAAGACAATACAACACAGCCACAGGGCAGGCAGAGCAGGGCGGAACAGTACCGCAAGATGGTGAGGGAGTATGTCGCGGACCAGACCAACGTCCTGACCGATAACTCCACGCCATATAATTACTGGCTGGCCAAGCTGGACTTGCGCAGTATGCTCTTGAGGTGCTTGCCTGCCCTGCTGCAAGTGTACTGTCTGAAAGGGTTTTTAGTGCCGCCGGGGGTATCATTACGGACAAACGGACGCGCCTGTCCACCGACAACGCCGACATCCTCACGTTCATCCAGATGAACAGGTCATGGATATCCCCCCAGTTCTCATCCCCACCTCAGGCTACCTCCTAAATTGCTTGCTTTCCTCCTCCTCCTCCTCCTCTTCATCTGAGTTGCATATGCAACAATTTTTCAGGAAAGTCATCCGGCTTTCTAATAACAATTTTTCAGGAATGTCATCCGGCTTTCTAATAACAATTTTTCAGGAAAGTCATCCTGCTTTCTAAAAACAAATTTTCAGGAAAGTCATCCGGCTTTCTAAAAACAATTTTTCAGGAGTCATGCGGCTTTCTAACCAATTTTTTTGTGAAAGGCCATGGGGTTCTATACACACAGTGCTGACGGAAGCCCATCAGCCTTTCTAAACACAATGCCCACTGCCTCTCCCAAGCGGTTGTGGTGCTGATGTTGTCTCACACTTACAATTGCTCTGTTCCTGTGCCTGATCCACCCAAGTTGAATCTGTCCCATCATGAGGAAGTCCCCCCAAGGAGTCCACACTGTAACTTGCTTCCCTTACAACTACCTCACCCCCCGACTCCTGTGTCTTGCCATTGTCCACCACCTCCTCAGACAACACTGGTAAATCCCCACTGTCAGCACACGGAGACTGCAAAAGGTCTTGCGAATTAGGGCAGAGAATCTTCTGGGGTAGCACATCAGAGAAGGGGTGACTATGGGGTTCCAGGGAGTACGTGACCACATGCAATCTCCATCCTAAAAGTCATACTGAGGCTCACCACCATGCTTTACACTGCAATCTTATTGAAAGACAGACAATCAGGGGTTCACCGCCAGGTTGTCAGGCAGAATTTTTAAGTGGGTCACCATTATCGTGTCCCTGAAAATTGCCTTGGGGTCATCACAGACTATTGGCCAGATTTAGAAAAAATAGTGCAATTAGGGAGCCTCAGAGGCATCCCTACATGCTGCCCCTGGTGTTTCCTATCCATTTCCAAGGTGTTTCCATCATTTTCTGAGGTTTTCACATGTTGGGGCAAACTTGACTGTGCAGAACCTTTGGCCCCTGCAAAAATATTCGGGTCTCCCATAGACTTTAATGGGATTCGTGATTCGGCTCGAACCCACGAATCCCGCGGAAAATTCGGGCCGAATTCCGAATCCCCGAATATTTTAGGATTCAATCAACTCTAATACTTATATTTCCTACAGACCCCAAAAATGTCTGTATAACAATGTAAATTCACCGCAGAACGGCTAATAAGACATAATTATATTTCCTATAAATTAATCCAAAAAATGGCTGTATAACAATGTTAGTTCAGTGCAGAATGGCTAATAAGGCGTACTAATATTTCATATAAATAAACCCCAAAAATGGATGTGCCACAATGTAAATTCACTTCAGAACGGCTAATAAGACATACTTATATTTCCTATAAACACCAAATATGGCTGTATAATAATGTAAGCTCACTGCAGAATGGCTAATGAGACGTACCTTACTTATATTTCCTATAAATTAACCCCAAAAATGGCTATATAACAATGTAAGTTCAGCGCAGAATGGCTAATGAGACGTACTTGTTTTTACTATAAATTAACCACTTCCAGTCCGGGACATTTACCACCTTCCTGACCAGGCCTAATTTTGCAAATCTGACATGTGTCACTTTATGTGGTAATAACTTTGAAATGCTTTTACTTATCCAAGCCATTCATAGATTGTTTTCTTGTGACACATTCTACTTTATGTTAATGGTAAATTTGAGTTGATATGTTTCACCTTTATTTATAAAAAAAAATCCAAAAGTTAACTAAAATGTGAAAAAATTCACTGTTTTCTAAATTTAAATCTCTCTGCTTTTAAGACAGATAGTGATACCCCATAAAATACTCATTAATTGACATTTCCCATATGTCTTCTTTATGTTGGCATCATTTTAGTAGTGTCATTTTATTTTTTTAGGATGTTAGAAGGTTTAGAATTTTAGAAGCAATTTTTTTAAAATTTGCAAAATCAACTTTTTTAAGGACCAGTTCAGTTCTGAAGTCACTTTGTGGGCTTACATAATAGAAACCACCCTTAAATTACCCCATTTTAGAAACTACACCCCTCAAACTATTCAAAACTGGTTTTAGAAATGTTGTTAACCCTTTAAGTATTCCACAGGAATTAAAGCAAAATAGATGTGAAATTTCAAAATTTCACTTTTTTTTGCAGATTTTCCATTTTAATCTTTTTTTTCCTGCAACTAGAGATGAGCGAGCACTAAAATGCTAAGGGTGCTCGTTATTCGAGTCAAACTTTTCCCGATGCTCGGGTGCTCGTTTCGA
Organism: Rhinella marina; assembly: GCA_900303285.1. Lineage (NCBI taxonomy): Eukaryota > Metazoa > Chordata > Amphibia > Anura > Bufonidae > Rhinella > Rhinella marina. The sequence goes on along the minus strand of ONZH01020036.1, from coordinate 59,877 downwards.
ATAACGAACCCCATTGAAGTCAATGGGAGACTCGAGCATTTTTGCGGGTGACCAAGGCTCTGCCTAGGGAAGGCTGGGTGAAAACCTGGAAACCTCAGAAAATGATGGAAACACCACGGAAATGGACAGGAAACAGCAGGGGCAACATGCATGGATGCCTCTGAGGCTGCTTAATCCCACCATTACCCCAAATTCTCAGGCAACAGCCTGGTGGTTACCCTCATGGCAATTGTGCTCACCCAGACCAAGAAAGGCGAGGCAAATACCCATCACATGTTAGGGAAGCACCCAACTAGGTGCAACGAAGGTCCATCACCACCTGCAGGTGACACCACTGCTCATGCTGGCACTGCAGCTGAAATCAAGTTTAGTATCTGTTCTTATCAGTTGCTGTGCCTGCTGGTGGTATAGTGGTGAGCATAGCTACTTCCCAAGCAGTTGATCTGGGTTCAATTCCCATCTATTGCAGGAGGCAATTCAGAATCAGTACAATATCTAATACATCCCCTATCTGGCTAAATTGTTTGTAGAGAGGGCCTGTAGGTGGGGGGAAGGAGGTTTCGCTGGAAGAGCCAGAGGAGTGCCCACTGGGCTAGCGTGTGTGGTGGTGACAACAGCCGGAATGGATTTGGAAAAACTGTTGCTTTAACCCGTATGGTATCGATTCTTCTCAGTTTAATACCGTATACGTCCCCTATCTTGGGACCCTATATTTAATGGATTTTTGAACACGGAAAACGGAAAAAAGAGCTTGCTCTGGCCAGGGGAGTGTCCATGCTCTGCCTATCACAGGTCATGAGGCAGATAAAAGAAGAACAAAAACAAACATGAGTACAACTTCTAATACGTCCCCTATCCGGCTAAATTGTTTGTAGAGTGGGCCTGTAGGTGGGGGGGGGGCAAGGAGGTTTCGCTAGAAGAGCCAGAGGAGTGCCCCCTGGGCTAGCGTGTGTGGTGGTGACAACAGCCGGAATGCATTTGGAAATACTCTAGCATCAGCCGGTGCAGTATCCGATTCTTCTCAGTTTAATACCGTATACGTCCCCTATCTTGGGACCCTTTAATTTAATGGATATTTCGAACACGGAAAACGGAAAAAGAGCTTGCTCTGGCCAGGGGAGTGTCTTTCCCACTGCAGCTAAGGGGACGTGCCCATGCTCTGCCTATCACAGGTCATGAGGCAGATAAAAGAAGAACAAAAACAAACATCAGTACAACTTCTAATACGTCCCCTATCCGGCTAAATTGTTTGTAGAGTGGGCCTGTAGGTGGGGGGGGCAGGCTGGGGCAAGGAGGTTTCGCTAGAAGAGCCAGAGGAGTGCCCCCTGGGCTAGCGTGTGTGGTGGTGACAACAGCCGGAATGCATTTGGAAATACTCTAGCATCAGCCGGTGCAGTATCGATTCTTCTCAGTTTAATACCGTATACGTCCCCTATCTTGGGACCCTTTATTTAATGGATATTTCGAACACGGAAACGGAAAAAGAGCTTGCTCTGGCCAGGGGAGTGTCTTTCCCACTGCAGCTAAGGGGACGTGTCCATGCTCTGCCTATCACAGGTCATGAGGCAGATAAAAGAAGAACAAAAACAAACATGAGTACAACTTCTAATACGTCCCCTATCCGGCTAAATTGTTTGTAGAGTGGGACTGTAGGTGGGGGGGCAGGCTGGGGCAAGGAGGTTTCGCTGGAAGAGCCAGAGGAGTGCCCCCTGGGCTAGCGTGTGTGGTGGTGACAACAGCCGGATGTATTTAGAATAACGACGCAGGACCCCAACTTAAAAATTTAGCATCAATCGGTACAGTCGGAAATTATGAGATTGATCAAGTGTGGTATGTCTTCTATGTATACTACTCAGTTTAATACCGTATATGGCAGCTATCCAGAAAAATAGTTTGGAGAGAGAGAAAGATAGGAAAAAGACGTAAATTGTTTGGAGAGAGGGCCTGTAGGTGGAACTCCGGAAAAATAGTTTGGACAGAGGGCCTGTAGGTGGAACTCCGGAAAAATTGTTTGGACAGAGGGCCTATAGGTGGACCTCTGGAAAAATTGTTTGGAGAGAGGGCCTGTAGGGGGCCCTCCTGAAAAATTGTTTGAAGAGAGGGCCTGTAGGTGGACCTCTGGAAAAATTGTTTGAATAGAGGGCCTGTAGGTGGACCTCTGGAAAAATTGTTTGAATAGAGGGCCTGTAGGGGGCCCTCCTGAAAAATTGTTTGAAGAGAGGGCCTGTAGGTGGACCTCTGGAAAAATTGTTTGGAGAGAGGGCCTGTAGGTGGACCTCTGGAAAAATTGTTTGGAGAGAGGGCCTGTAGGTGGACCTCCGGAAAAATTGTTTGGAGAGAGGGCCTGTAGGTGGACCTCTGGAAAAATTGTTTGAATAGAGGGCCTGTAGGGGGCCCTCTTGAAAAATTGTTTGAAGAGAGGGCCTGTAGGTGGACCTCCGGAAAAAAATTTTGGAGAGAGAGGGCCTGTAGGTGGACCTCTGGAAAAATTGTTTGAATAGAGGGCCCTCCTGAAAAATTGTGGTAAAAGAGTGCCAGTTGGACCTCTAAAAAATGGCGTTTTTTGGGTCATCGTTAGGCAAAGACGATATGGAGGAGGATGAGGAGGAGGAGGAGGAGTAGAGAAGAGGAATCGGATACATAAGTTATTTAAATCTTTAGCTGCTTTCCCCCGGAGGAGATTTGAATTCCGGTGAATTCCAGGCTTTGTTCATTTTAATAAGCGTCAGCCTGTCAGCGCTGTCAGTTGACAGGCGTGTACGCTTATCAGTGATGACGCCACCAGCTGCACTGAATACCCGCTCTGACAGCACGCTAGCGGCAGGGAAGGCCAGCACCTCCAAGGCATACAGCGCCAGTTCAGGCCACGTGTCCAGCTTTGAAACCCAGTAGTTGTATGGAGCAGAGTGATTGGTCCGGACGTTGGTATGGTCAGCTAGGTACTCCCTCACCATCTTTCTGTACAGCTCCCCCCTACTCTGCCTAGACTGGGGACAGGTGACAGTGCCCTCTGCCGCTAGCGGAGTCAGATGGGAAGAATTGTTTCAGCTTGTGCACCAGGGCCTGTTGATATCTATTCACTCTCATACTCCTTTCCTCTGCAGGGATGAGAGTGGAAAGGTTCTGCTTGTACCGTGGGTCCAGGAGAGTGAACACCCAGTAATCGGTGTTGGAAAAAATTCTTCTAACGCGAGGGTCACGGAATAGGCAGCCTAACATGAAGTCTGCCATGTGCGCCAGAGTCCCAACACGCAAGAATTCCCTCTCCTCACTGGCCTGACTCTCCATTTCCTCCTCCTCCTCCTCCTCCTCCTCCAAGTCCTCCTCTTCAACCCATACACGCTCAAGAGTTAAGGACTGAGCACTGGTACCCTCTACTGTCTCACCGACATTCTCCTCCTCTTCCTCCTCATCCCCCTCCTCCGATACGCGCTGAGAAACTGACCGGAGGGTGCTCTGGCTATCAAGCGACGCATCTTCCTCCACCGTCTCTTGTGACAAGCGCAAAGCATCCGACTTGATGCTGAGCAGTAAGTTTTTCAACAGGCAAAGCAGCGGGATGGTGAGGCTGATAATGGCGGCATCGCCGCTGACCATCTGTGTTGACTCCTCAAAGTTGCTCAACACCTGGCAGATATCAGACATCCACGTCCACTCCTCATTGTAGACTTGAGGAATCTGAGATACCTGACTACCAGTTCTGGTGGAAGATGACATCTGGCAGTCTACAATCGCTCTACGCTGCTGGTAAACTGTGGATAACATGTTTAATGTGGAATTCCATCTCGTGGGCACGTCGCACAACAGTCGGTGAGCGGGCAGTTGTAGGCGGCGCTGCGCTGCCCTGAGAGTGGCAGCATCTGTGCTCGACTTGCGGAAATGCGCACAGATGCGGCACACCTTGGTGAGCAAATCAGACAGATTGGGGTATGCCTTAAGGAACCGTTGAACAATTAGGTTGAACACGTGGGCCAGGCATGGCACATGTGTCAGTCTGCCGAGTTGCAGAGCCGCCGTGGAAGACTGACTGGTGGACAAATTACTTGAAGCATTGTCCGCAATCCACTGTGGTTTCAACAGTCCTCTACCACGTGTCCCTGTAAGTTGAGACATGAAGCTAGGGAGTGTAACTCTGCGGCGTTCCACAGCTCCCTCATCAGCAGATACTGTCTCACCCTGCCCAGGACCACGGCCTCTGCCCCTGCAGTAATTGAATGCCCACGCCTTCGTCCTCGACCCTTAGCCCTGGGGTTCAACATTGTTTGTATATAAGTGTATGATATAAAAAAAAAATTAAACGGGCCTGGTGTACTGAAACCCACAAACTTGTTCAGTCTGGTAGAATTAAGTGACGTACAGAAAGTGTCACCTGGACAGTATATACGGATGGGAGCGAGTGTGCTGAACTGTGACACACAGAAAGGTTACACACAGCTGAGTAAAATGGATTTGTATCACTGAACTAAAACAACTGAAAAAATAATTTTTTTTTTTATATTTTGTTTTTTTGGGAACGTGACGTGCAGGAACTATGGTAGAACTGACTGACACCCTGTTAACGGTGGCTATTTAGTCTGCGACCCAGACAAATGTCGCACAGAGAATTTTCTGGATCAAGCGGTAGATGATATTGGTAGCAAATGACTTGGTTGTATTGTGTGACGTACAGAAAGTGTCACCTGGACAGTATATACGGATGGGAGCTAGTGTACTGAACTGTGACACACAAAGGTTACACGCAGCTGAGTAAAATGGATTTGTATCACTGAGCTAAAACAACTGAAAAAATAAATTTGTTTTTTTATATTTTTTTTTAAATTTTGTTTTTTTGGGAACGTGACGTGCAGGAACTATGGTAGAACTCACTGACACCCTGTTAACGGTGGCTATTTAGTCTGCGACCCAGACAAATGTCGCACAGAGAATTTTCTGGATCAAGCTGTAGATGATATTGGTAGCAAATGACTTGGTTGTATTGTGTGACATACAGAAGTGTCACCTGGACAGTATATACGGATGGGAGCGAATGTGCTGAACTGTGACACACAGAAAGGTTACACGCAGCTGAGTAAAATGGATTTGTATCACTGAGCTAAAACAACTGAAAAAATAATTTTTTTTTTTTATATTTTGTTTTTTTGGGAATGTGACGTGCAGTAACTATGGTAGGACTGACTGACACCCTGTTAACGGTGACTATTTAGTCTGCGACCCAGACAAATGTCGCACAGAGAGTTTTCTGGATCAAGCTGTAGATGATATTGGTAGCAAATGACTTGGTTGTATTCTGTGACGTACAGAAAGTGTCACCTGGACAGTATATATGGATTGGAGTGAGTCAATGCTGAACTGTGACACACAGAATGGTTCCACACTGCTGTGTGCAATGGATTTGTATCACTGAGATAAAACATTAAAAAAAAAAAACAGGGTTAGATATGGCGATAGCTGCACTACTAGTGCCAGCCAGCCAGCCAAGCCAGGAGAGAAAAAAAAAAAAAATTCTTCTAGCCCTTAGAAGGGCTGTTGGGTTCTTTGTGGGCAATTCCTGCCTAACTGAGAACTAAATTCAGGCCCTAACACTGTCCCTGAAAGGCAGCAGCTCTATCCCTAACAACATCCAGACGGCATCTGAGCCGAGCGCCGCGGCCAGTCACTAGTATATTCCAGGGTCACCTGATCAGGCCAGCCAACCCCTGCTATCGACATGTAAGGTCCCCACGTGATGCTGGGTGTACTGTAGAGTCTCCTGGCTTATGATTGGCTGTGTTTATAGGCGCCAAAAAGCACGATGCGGAAGTTGCCATTTCCTCGAGTATGGCGAGATACTCGTCCGAGCTGCGAGTACTTACGAGTACCCTAATACTCGAACGAGCACCAAGCTCGGACGAGTATGCTCGCTCATCTCTACCTTCAACACATCAACGGTTAACAACAAAACTCAATATTTACTACTCCGATTCTGCAGTTTGCAGAAACATCCCACATGGTCTTATACAGCTGTATGGTGACCCGAAAGGCCACAGAAGTCAAGGAGCGCCATATGGTTTTTGGAGGGTAGAATTTGTTGGAATGGTTTTTGGGCACAATGTTGCATTTGAAGAAACCCTGAGGTACCCCCACAGTGGAAACCCCCAAAAAGTGACCAAATTTTATAAACTACACCACCGAGGGAATTTTTAAGGGGTGAAGCAAGCACTTGACCCTACAGGCGTTTCATACAATTTATAACCCTTGGCTGCAAAAATGAAAAATTAGATTTTTTTTTTTACAAGAAAATGGTGCATTAGGCCCAAACGTTCTTTTTCACAACAGATAACAAGTTAATAATTTGCTCCCCATTTCCTCCTGAATACAGTAACACCCCAATTGTGGTCGTAAACTGTTATTTGGAGATATGCCAGGGCTCATAAGGGGAGGAGCGGCATCTGCATTTTCTAATATGGAATTTTCTGTCATGGTTTTTAAAAACAATAACTTTTTAATTTTTTGTGGACTGAGCTGCGTGAGGGCTTATTTTTTGCGGGACAAGCTGTGATTTTTATTGGTACCATTTTGTGGTACATTTGGCTTTCCGATGACTTTTTATCTCATTTTTGGGAGGTTAAGTCACAAAAAAAGCAGTTTGGTGTCATTTTTCTATATTTTTTTTTTACGCCATTCACTTGATGGGGTAGATCATGTGATATTTTTATAGATCTGGTTGTTACGGACGCAACAATACCAAATATCTATTTTTTATTTTTATTTTTATGTTTTACATAAGAGCATTTTTAGCAAAAAAAAAAACATTTTTGAGAGGTGGGGCAATAAAAAAAATGTTTATTTATTTTTTACATCGATTAACTGATGGGGTAGATCATGTGATATTTTTATAGAGCCGTTCGTTGCAGACGTGGTGATACCAAATATGTCTATTTTATTTATTTTTATTTGTAAGATTTTTTAAATGACATATTTGAGTAAAAAAAAAATAATTTTTTAGATGTGAAACTCTTTATTTTTTTTATTTTTTATTTTACACTTTGTGTCCCCCAAGAAGTCATACAAGACCTCTGGGGGACATTTAACTTCACTTTTTTTTTTTTACACTATTGATTTCTCCTGTAACTGGGGCTGACATAGTAGCCCCAGTTACAGTGGAAATACACCCACAGAAAGGCTGTAAAGCATAATACTATGCTGTACAGCCTCAGTGCAGGGTTGATCCGGGTCTATGAAAGATCCAGCAGCTCCTGCACTCTCCCGGCCCCGGCGATCACGTGACCACCGGGCCGGGACAGGAAGCGCACATAGCGCTTCCTTATCTGTATACATGGCGCTCGTTGAGCGCTGTGTATATACAGCAATCTAGAAGGCAGGGACTCCTGGGAACAGTCCCTGCTTTCTCTATGGGGTACCCTGCTGTCCTGACAGCAGGTCCACCGCTGTGCAGATGCACGATTAGCGTTTTAAAACGTCCATTCAGAGATAAATAACCACTTCCCGGACCTTTATAGTCTATGGGCGGACGGGAAGTGGTTAACCCCTAAAATGGCTGTATAACAATGTAAATTCAATGCAGAACAGCTAATAAAACATACTTAGATTTCCTATTAATAGACACCAAAACTGGTTGTATCACAGAGCACTTTGACCCCAATAACAAGCAAGGTTTGCTGGAATTACTGAGCTATCATATAGTGCAATTTGTATCCCCAATTAGTGCAGCACAGTGTAATAGAATCGCTCCCATTACCGAGGTTGGACACTCCCCTATTGGACCCTGTTCTCCTTTTATAGTGTAGGTAATGTCTCCCTATCTTTTCCCTAGACTTTGAATGATCTTTCCCTGAACTTCTAAATAGTTTTTTTTTCAGAATAAAGTCTTTCCTAACACTGTCCCTAGTGCCTGTCATATCTTTGCCTGCACTAAGTACACATGAAAATGGCAGAAACCAAGATGGCTGAGGGTATTTATAGAGCTGTGACATCACAAAGGCTGGCTGGCTGCTGATTGGCTGCATGCATGGCATTGTGGGTGATCCCTCGTTCCCAGAGTTCTTGGCTCCATGTCCTAACACTTGCAGCAGCCATTTTAGGAAAAAATGTGATTCATTACAACAAAGTGTGAGGAAATTCAACTTAGTTATGAATGAAATTTTTCCTGAAATTCGGATCTAATTCCACTTCGTCAACTTCGATTCGCTCATCTCTAGTTGTTACAGACCTAACAATACCTAATATGTCTTTTCATTTTTGAAAAGAAAAAAAATCTTGTTTTTGTGTTGCCATTTTCTGAGAGCCATATTTTTTTTATTTTTTGGACAATTGTTTTATGTAGGGGCTCATTTTTTGCGGGATGAGATGACCGTTTGATTCAATTTTGTTGCACACTTTTTGTGAGGCAAGGTGACCAAACATGGCTGTTTTGCCACAGAAGGTCCTACAGCTGTAATTAAAGGAAATGAAGACTCCATGTACAGCTTAAAGACCTTTGATGATGTAGTCAATGGGAGGAGCCAGAACAGAAGAACTACACAGCCAGAACTAGAGCTGGGAAAAGTGAGTTTCTATTAAAGTGTATGGGTGTAGCAGTGCTGTATGGGTGTTTTACAACTGTAAGGGTGTAGGAGAGCTGTATGTGTGTAACAGACCTGCATAGGTGTAGCAGGGCTGTATAGGTGTAGCAGAGCTATATGTATGTTACAGAACTGTATGTGTATAGCAGCGCTGTATGTGTGTGTAGAATTGCTGTGTGTGTGTGTAGCAGGGCTGTATGTGTATAGCAGAGTTGTATCTGTGTAGCAGTGCTGTACCTGTGTATAACAGTGCTGTGTGTGTACCAGAACAGTGTGTGTTGCAGACAAATACTTAAAAATAATCTAGCATGGCAGGACACAACAGAGCAATGACAGGAGACACATTTATTCGGATAGGTACATTTAATGAGGTGACCACATGCACCATTGCTGTTTGTTACCTTGATCAGCAGATGACGCACTAAGGGTAACCAAAACTATTCCCCCCACCCTAAGGTACACCCTAAAATTACAGACCTTGACCCCTTCACTTCAGTAAACCACATTCCCTTCAAAGAGGACCTAGAAAACATTTTTTCTAGTTTGTCTATACCTGCAATTTATAGTCCAGTGTGTCTTATTAAGCAAAAATACGGTATCTTAAAGTTGTATCACAATTTAAAAAAAATATATACAAAGTTTTATGCTTTAAAATATCTTCAGTTTAGTGCTCACTAATTTTTGAGATTATTGTTCATGCATAAAATGTTAAATATGACATCAGCAGTCACCCCCCTCGTTGATACTACTGCATCTAACAGTTCATTCCGTGGTCCTCTTACATCACATAAAAAACATCCAGTAAATTACAGAAGGTCACTCTTACAACCAATAAAATCTAACTCATCCAGTCTGATTGACATGTTTAGATTCCAATTTATTGAGGACCTGTCTGCACGTTTCAAACAGTAATAACGTAGATCAGGAAGACAAAACAGGAAGAAAAACAGTTTGTAAAGCAAATTAAAGGGATGATGACAATATAAAGGAGAAGTCCAGTCCCTACATAGGTTTACATTGATAAAACCCATTGTTGGACATTATTTGGTACATTATTTCCAAATACTACTTTATATGTTTCCCACAATGGGTGGAGCACATCTGCCTTATAGCTGTGTGCACCTGACAACTGAAATCCATGAAGAAAAATATCTGGTACATGTCATGCCATGAGCAACATGTGTCATGCAATTAACCATGTGGAAAGCATTCTGTAACTGCAGTATATGGTGTGCCAAGCAACTACAATGTGCATTTTAGAAAAATACAGTTATTTGAAATATAGATACAGATTTTCATCTATGTCCCCCAAGGGTGTAGTGAGGGGGGGGCAGCCAGGCACATACCCAAGGTGCAGAGGCTTGGAGGTGCACCCAGGCAGTTTGGTGACTGAAATGGTGAGGCGGGGAGCCACCTGAAACCTGCTTCACCGTTTTGCTAAGCAGGCCACACATCGTGCTGCTGGCTGTGGGGGAGGAGCAGTAAAAGCCCGGAAATCAGCCTCCTACACAGCCAGCAGTGCAATGAATGTGTGACTACGTCTGCTGCTGGGGAACACTGGATGTGTTGATCATCAGGGAAACAATTATTTGTGTTTTTTTTGTTTGTTTTTTAATAGAGCTGGAGGGGGTACTAGGAACCAAAGGTGGGCATTACTGCTGTAAGGGGGCACTAGAAGGACATAACTACGTTAAGGGGCCAAAAGGATGAGGTGATAACTACTATGAGGGGCCCCAAGAAGGACATAACTACATTGAGGTGGCATAAGGAGGACATAACTACAGTGAGGGGGCTTGATCGATTGAAAAAGACTAGGACGGGCCAAAATGTGCCCTGTACTTTCTGTATGAAGTAATACAATAAAGAAACCCTAAACATTGATCAGCGGCTGCTGGAACTTATTGTACTACAGACATTAGACTGGTCCCTTCCCACTGCAGCACTGCAATAGGATTGTGTGCTGGGCATGCCGTAGTTGTAGTCCGACCACCTCTCGGCATGTTTGCCATGCTACGGCCGGAACTCCAGCCCACCTCCCATTATAGTGAATGAGGCCGGAGTGTAGTTCTGCACTAGTGGCAGCATTGATCGTGCCGCTAGTGTGAAAGTAGCCTTAGAAAAGTTTATTTTATGATAAACTGATCTCTGGGATCTCCAGGGATCTAGCTGCCATCTGTGGGGACACCTGACAGCAAGTGTTTAATTTCCCTGCAGCACCATCACAGGAGAAGGGAAACATTACACTCTACCCTTTGAAATCAACAGCTGGTCCATGTAATGCACTGACTTGTTTGCTTTCCAGAATGAAAGTCAGATTTAGTGTTGAGCAAATCAAACCCGACTAAATGGAATTCGAACCGAATTTCAGGATAAATTTGGTTAGCCTCAAAGCTGAATTTCCTCATGTTTCGTGGTTACAAATCGATTTTACCTGAAGTAGGGTTAAAAACAAATAATCATACTTAACTCCTCCATTTGCTTGCAACAGACCGGCCGCCGCTGTCTTCATTGAAGATCTTGTAAGAAAGATCAGCCGGCATGATGACAGCCAGCATTATGACATTCTCTCGGGCCACGCAAGATTCTTCAATCAAGATGGCGGTGGCCGGTCTGTTGTGGACAAATGAAGGATGTAAGTATGATTGAATTTATTTTTGTGTTAATTTTACACTGTGTTTTTACTATCTGATACCGTGATCATATATGAACGGGGTATCTGAGGAATACAGTGACAGGGAGCAGAGCAATCACCGTTCCCCATCATTGTACCCACTACTTCCAAAGAAATGTGCTTTCTGATAAAGTAATTAGTCAATAAGCAAATTTTTTGGTAAAATTCGGTGAAGCAGCCTAATCGAATTTTCCAATACTTCGCTGATCTCTAGTCAGATTCATGTAGCGTGTCATTATAACTAATAGATAATGGTCCCAAGTATAATAACTTATGAGGCTAGCTTGGACAGTCACATGGTTTGCCATGATATTAAGCTCTTTAACAAAAACTTAATAAAAACTTAATAAAAAATGAGCAAAACAGAATCTACTATAGTAACGTTTGGTAAATGAAAGCTCTTATGACATTCAGAATACCCTGTACAATTCCTGTATTAATGGCTTGACAATAGGGAAGACAGTATCTGTATTTTGTCTAGATGTGTTTGGATCAATACAGCTCCTTTATATCTATTTCAAATTTGATGAAAGCATGTACTACTATTTTTGTAAAATAATATTTTCTAACATAAGTTTTTTTTCCCTCACCTGACCAATTTCAGAAAATCTGTTTTTGACCTGAAGGTGATCTTGAAACAACTCCTTTGTTAAACCTTGACAAAACCCTTCCAGTGCTTAACTGTCGATATCATATCCACATCTACTCCTTTTTTTCCTGGTTCTACAAACTACATATGTTCCACTTGTCTTTCAAGACTCAAGAATTGTTGTTAGTGAGAGCTCCGACTTAACACTTTATTCAACTCAACTATCGAAGGAAAATGTATCTCTGTTCTGGTTGTCTACTTTTCACTTTACCTTGTATGTTAACAAGTGTAAGCATAATGCTTCTCGACCTCAACACTCAAGGTACAGTATGCTATAATAGAATATATCAACTTTTTCTTGGATTATAGGTAGGAAGCCAGCTAAAGCATTGTATAGAGGCAGGACAATGTGTTAAAAATATATTTATTTATCCTTATTCAAGAATTTTTGGTATCTTTAGTATAAAGAAAATCATTTTAAATATTGGCTTGAGTGAGAGTCAGAAGATTGATCTGCATGGATGTGTCACCTACTGTATCCACTGGAATGAGATAAAATATACTAAAAAAAAGAAAGGTTTGTTTCAATGGACTTGTAATTGTCCAGTCAACTCTCTTGCTCGATATCTGTTAGGGTCCCAGTTTCTCGACCTCCTCAGTGTGACTCTTCTGATATAATAGCATGTCATAAAAAAACATTGTTAGAAACCCTGGTAAATATTTTTGTAAAATAAATAAAAATAAAATTAGAAAATGAGGATTCACAAAAATAAAAGTACATAGCCAATTAACTTTTTGTTCATGGGGTTGAGGCTGTGAAATGATAAGTCAGCTTTTAAACCCTCTATAATTTATATTATTCTTGGCATTTTTAGACAAACTTTGACAGTGGTCAGCAGAGATTAAACTTGTAGGATATATAGTACTGGTAGGAGAATAAATTGGGTAACATATTATAGTGACAATTTTTTATTGGTATTAAATCCCTAACCAGAGAATATAGCTGACAGAAATACGAGCAATAAAGAATCACTAAATCAAGAAAAAGAAAGAATAATGATGAGAAATAGGACCACCAGCCAACTCCCTTATCTAAGGTTCTGAGAAAGGTTATGGGAATAAAAAAAAATCCATGAGTTGTGAATTGTAAGCAAATATTTACAATTCTAAATAATAAAATGTAACTTTTTTTTATTTTTCAGTATAGTGCTACAAGACAGGTGCCCTGTATATCATGCTTTGCTGCCCAACCACACCATTTCATGACTCTACAATACAGTAGTTTTGCACATAAACTAGGCTCACAGTGCTGATATATTGCCCCAAGATTTCCATATTTTGAATTATATGACCATATATTTTTCCCCTTCAAATTTTGCCACATACTCCCAATTTGCAAATCCAGGTCCTTATACGAGTGCTGGAAGACATCAGAATCAGATGCACATCCGTTAAAAGAAAAATGAGCTCTAGGATTCTAACGTAAAATTCCATTTGGCCCGCATCTAGTGTTATGGTTTCACCTGATGACTCAATACTGATGGTAGGAAATGTCTATCCCTATCTGCATCCCTGACTATCCTGTTGTACGCTAGCCCTGATGGTGGACTGCGCACTGACCACCAACTCCCTAACTCACTCCTGAATTGTCCCAAAGATAGGATAGAGGGGCAGAAAGACAAAGAGGATAGAATAACACAAAAGACCTCAAAACCCAAACTAAGGAAATCTACCACCAGAGCAAAAGGTGAAACTGCAAGACCAAACTGATAAAGGAAAAGGAGAAAACAGATATGCGGCACACTACAACACTCACAGTGCAGCAAAAGGAAAAAGAAAGATGGGCGAGATAATAAACAATACAAAACACGACCTTTGCAAAACACACCAAAAGCAAAGGACAGAACAACAAGTTATACACTCGCACAAAATCTTTCACACGATACTCAAAGCCTCTACAAGGCGCTAGATCAAAAATAGAAATCACCTCCACTCCTGTAAGTTGGTCTCTTGTGGCAAACACATGCGAGCACCAGCATTGAATGAATGGACTGGCAGCTATTTAAACTAACCGGGCGTCGCCAGATTAAGTGCTCAGCACCAGAGGTAAAATTAGAAGTCCAAAAGGGCTCCAGCAAAATGGCTTCGCCCATGCATGCCTGGACCCAAAATGTAAACAAACACAAAATCAGCGGCGTCTAAACCGTACGGGCCTAACATCTAGTGGTTCATAAATTTGCATACACAGTGGTCTAGAATTGGTTAGTTTTCCAGAGTTTTGAAGGTGCCAAGGTGGAAATCTAAACTTCAGAACTTCAGAAAGCAGAAAGGAAAGGGCATATGTGAATATATCTATGGCTGGAAAGAAGAGTTTGAGTAAAATGCAACACTGTAATACCAGTCCAGGAGACCACTTTGCTGTTAAATCTAATTTTATTTTTTGTTCTGATATACTGTACGAAACTGACTACTTATGTGTCACAACAACAAAGGATATATTACATATGTGTGGTGCATTAAAAAAAAAAACAGTGACAGGTACATGATCATGAAGTGAAGACTATAATTTATGAATGATTATTATGACCTAAAATGGTACAAATCTGAATGATACAGAATTTGCACCACTCAAAAAGTCCTTGATTTAGCATTACATTAGATGTGATTTATTTTATAAGCTATGTTCAGTGGAGCTCCATTTATTCAGCCCAAAGCACAAGATATGACTAACCTACAGCTAAGCCATTATATCATTATGCTTAATGTCACAAAGTGTACATTCGAAATGAAGAACAACCTGCTGTTTTATTCTATTTGTCACTGACCTGCCCATTTTTTTTTTTTTACTCCTAGTTGTTTACTCCGCATAATCATGCAGATGGGAGAACATTGTGATACCATCTAATTTATGCCTAATTGTTCTTTAATGTGAATACCTTTAATGTGAATAAGGACTGGGAGCAAACTGTTCTCGTCAACATGATATATGGACCTTTATCTAATATGCTTCTTTTTTCAAAACTTTTTGACCCAATGGTCAAAACTCACATGTATTAAGGCTCACAGTATTTGATAGATAACTTATATTGATGTCATATGCTATATAGAAGAATGTCTTTGAAATATGGCTTAACGAATAAGTCACTCATTTGATATTTTATACATATGTTGCACAACTCTTAGTAAAATAATAAGTTAAAGGGGGTCATCCTCTGGATCGATCACCAGCATTTGAGTCCAACACCTGGGACCCCCGCTAATCAGCTGTTTGAGAAAGCCTGGTGCCTGTAAGTGCATGGGGTTCCTCACTGCTTACCCTAGACCATGTCAGTGTAGGAAACAAAAAGACCCCAGTTCTCACAAGAGATCAGCTCACAGATGGTGTTCCCAGGTGTCAGACCCACACTGATCAGATGGTGATGACCTATCCAGAGGATGACCGCAAAGGGTATGATAACCCCTTTTCATAAAAGAATAATTTATATCTGTTGAAACTTTAACAGGGTTTTCCACCTTGATTGAAGAAGTAAGGACCACTCTGACATTAAAAGTCCGTGCTCAAGTGTTTAATCTGCTGAGGACACCATATAGCACAATGGAATTCTCGTTCTTTTTATATGTGCACCATATGCTTTGCATTACATGAAAGGCATATTAAAAAGGATATTATACATATTGGTATTTCTGCTATTATGCTGACCTACAAAGGTAACATTTATGCTGCATAGTGAGAAGAGTAAATTTAAGAAGCAAAACAATGGCTAAATTAATTTTTTCAATTTTTTTCCCCAAAAAGGTTAATAAAAGATGATCAATAAGATATATCTGCCCTAAAATACTGGCAGTGAAAAATTCAACTCCTCCTGCAAAAAGAGGCCTTAATATAGCTATGTAAATTGATACATTAAAAAATAATTCTCTCTGAATATGATGATGCAAAAACAAAAAAATCCAAAGTGGTAAAAATCAAGAACAATACCTACATTACCATGGAGGCCTTGGTTAGTCCAATCCCTTTTACTAGTCTGGTAAGTAAGGGGATACTTACCAGACTAGTAAAGGGGATGGGACTAACCTAAAGAAGAAATGTATCATTAGTAACAGGTCAGAGGGAGTTTGGCCAATGGGTCATGGAAAGAGCATGAGGGATGAAAACCTTGTCACTATTTTAACAATTTTGTTGCAAGTGGTTTCTACACAACCCTTTCCACTTTCTGAAAAGGGACCATGTGAGGGCTGGGAGTGGGCTAGGCCAGCGAGTCTGCCACAACTATTTTCATTTGCGCCATAGACTACATTCTGGTGCATGGAAAACGGGAGTATACGTCTAATTTATGACAAGGAGTAAAAAGGCAGTCTTTGATAAATCTTCCGCAAGGTGCTTCTGGTATGAATGGCTGGTCCTCTTGTTCTGGGATAGCTTGTCTTGTACGCCATTCTTTTGTTGTTTACTGGTTGTATTATTAGATATCAGAAATGTGTACATTGCATGTATGTTCTTATCAAAGGGTTGTCACTTGTCAGGTTTCCTACATTGATGACCTGTCTTCAGGATAGGTCATCAATATCAGATCAGTGTGGGTCCGACTCCCGACTCCCTCACTAATCAGCTGTTTGAACAGAATACAGCTCTGCATTCTCTTCATTGTTTACCTGCTGGCTACCGGCATCCTAGTGGCGAACAAGTGTACTTACAACTCCTCCCTCCCATTCAGTTGATTAGGACCTCTGTCCCATTCCAGTGAATAGAATGGAGGAGCTGTAATTACACATGTTCGCCACTGCGTGTCTAGCAGCGAGCAGGTAAACGGGGAGGAGAACATATTGTTCATATGAGTGATGGATTCTTTTCAAACAGCAGATTGGGATCTGATATTGATGACCTATCCTGTCGACAGGTCATCAATTTAGAAATCGGACAACCCTTTTAATTGGATTCCTGCTGATCTGATATTGATGACCTGTACTGTCGATAGGTCATCAATATAGGAAATCGAATAACCTGTTTAATCATTATATATATTAAATAAAAAAATGATGTAAAAGTTGAGGTGCGACAATCCAAATGGTATCAAATCAATCATATAATACACCACACCTGGAAATTAGGGAAGAGAAGGAATCCAATTTCTTTACATATAATAATCTGTTCCAGCTAAATGAAATGTACAGCTCTGAGCTTTTGTTTCTGGGGCTACTCGGATCCTGTATAGACAATATATATCAAACTAGTAAGGATTTGGAAAATCCAAATCCACCGCAAAATCAGGCTGGCTTTAACAAATCCCAGTTCAACGGACTATGGATTTGTCCATCACTAGTTTGGAAAATGAATATGGTCAGATTCACAATGATACATCCTCGCTGCTTTAGTAAGCTCATTTAGTAAGTGTTCTTATCCTTACTGTCTTCAGACCAAATCCTCCAAATATAAATAATCCCTGTCACTGTTGCTTTAGTTTTGTTGGTGATGGGAGAATACCCAAGTCTTCTATTTTATAGTTTTATTGCATTTTATTTTATGACATCATTTTTATTTATGAAAGAAAATATACATTGAATTTATACCTAAAACCTTTGATGGCAGTAAGATGTGAGGCCCTGGACTAAGGATAAACAGAATATTCACATTAATGTTAATATGTTTGTGGTTATTTAAATAGCATACGGTATATATTTTAAAATATATTTGGATATTGAAAAAAAATTTTGAATAAAGGCCATCCCTCATGATATTTTTTTCATTTTAGTCCAGTTTTATATAGTGTAATGTGTGAGTTAAATTCATTTAACCAGGAGGCCATTTACCTTCCATCCTGACCAAGCACATTTTCAGTTTTTTTTTTTTTCCAGTATATGCAACTTTGAAAGCCATAACTTTTTTTCTCATTTGGTTATATAAATTATAGCGTGCCTTATTTCGTTGATAAGTGGGGCTTTATGTTTATGTCATATTTGTTTTAGTATTTGATGTTTTTATTTTTTTAAACCAGGAAGATGTAAAAAATAAAAAAAAGGGAGGAAAATAGTCTGGTTTTTTTTTTACTTTTTTTTTTTTTTTTTAAATTATGTCTCCTTTCCTTAAAGAGGACCTTTCACCACTCATGACATGCCTGGTTCAAAATCTTCATGTATTCCCCATGTAATAACAAGTCGGGAGCATGTATTTTTATGGCTCTATGTTGTGCCATTCCTTTATTATTTCTACTAGAAGTTCTGAATGAATTGCTAGCAGTCTTCAGTAAGGGTACAGAGGGGAGGTAACCAGTTGGGGTGTGTACCTGCACAGTCTGACAATGATAGCACTGATTGGATAGAGTGAGTTTGTGCAGATCCACACCCCCAACTGGTTGCCACCTCTCTGTACCCTTACTGCAGACTGCTAGCAATTCATTCATAACTTCTAGTAGAAATAATAAAGGAATGACACAACATAGAGCCATAAGAATAGATGCTCCAGAATTGTTATTACATGGGGGATGCATGAAGCTATTAAAACAGACATGTCAGGAGAGGTGAAAGGTCCTCTTTAATGGTCATTTTGGGATGTATGGGTTATGGCTGCTGCAGACAGGGCTAGAAGCTCCATTACGGACTGTATTGGCATTTTTATTTTATTTTTTATTTGGTTGTCAAAGATAGTGGGCTCCCAGCTTCTGCAGATGCGTTCTTTGAAGGTATATTTTTAAAAGTCCTTAGAGACGCTTGGACAAATATAGTCAACAAACAGTGGACAAGCAGGTAAAAAAAATATTTAAAGAAAAAATAATTATAATTAAGAATAATTATATTTTGTTTGCGATAGTGTGCACATACATACAGATGTGTCCACACTTACTTTTGTGCCATTTTCTCATGAAACAAGTTCAGTACATCAATGTGACATCTAGCAAGACTGCAGACTGAAATTCACAACACAACCAAGATTGCCAAGGCAGTAAAAAAGATTTGGTCCCGATATGGCCAGTCCCCCACCACTCCAATTCCCACTGAGCCTGCAGAGATTACATTCCATTGATACACAGGTGAATGCTGAGGCCATTGGCTGGCTGCGACGGTCATGGGAATGATGAATGTGATCTCATCACTATAGATGCAGAGGGGTCCAAAGTGCAGTGCAGGACATTTTAATTGAGTAAGATTAAAAAAAATGACAAAGGGCCCTGCTCCCTGCCACATTTTAACAAATCTTGGAGAATTTCCTTAAATGAGCTGTATAAAATTCTTTCAGGAAATGGTCATCATAATCTATATTGGAAGCAGTATCAGACCTTTAAGACAATACTTTTCTTGTGGGATCATAAATAGCTCTGGTAGAAAGTTGAAGACAAAAATGTTTACTGTACTGTGCCTTTAAGAACATTATAATGTCCCAAAGAATGCACCAAGATAAACAATGAATATCTTAAAGGGGTAGTCCAATCCCAGCTTTTCATTGCCAAGATGGGAATAGCCCATAATATATGCCAGCCCAGGAAGGAGGAGCTGCAGAAATGTTCAAGCAGATGCTTCTGTAACTCTGGCCATTGCCAGCCAATGCTTACTATTTATTATTCATATCAATGAAAAGCTTAGATGGGACAACACTTTTAAAGCTTATAAAAAATGGAAAGCCTTATGATAGCGCTAATATCAATCCTCAAGGAAACCCAATCATGTAACAATTTCACAGAAGTTGAATTTTTCCCCCAAGGATGAATGATATGACAACAGTGGGTTTCAGCTGTAATATACAGCTCACATGCTTCTGCAATGGCCTGAATCAGAGATAGGCTTCATCTTGGCTAACCCCCTAGATCCCATGTCAGTAGTGACTGCAGCACCCAAGTGTTTTTGCAAAACGATGAAGTTTGCTGGTGCACTCCAAATGTTATTTTCGGTGACAATTTTCGGTGACAATTGTTTGGCATGGTGAGTATGCCATATATAAACGGCAGTACCAGGGTCATACACGGATCTCATAAGGCCCTATAGCAAAACTTGGTATGAAAAATTTGAATTAAAAAATAAATATATATATATATATATATATATATATATATATATATATATATGTCTCCCTCCATCACAACCTCTTTATCTCACTTCTATTTCAGAAAAAGTAGAACAGGTACTTCATAAATATGGTGCTCATTTTGACCACCACATTTCTCAATATTGGCAAAAATACATTGATAAATCTCCAGTTTCCCTTTTATAATACAGCTCTGCCTGCAGCCACCACTAGAGGAAGCTCACAGCATAGGAATTTACACAGTTACTATTTACTGGAAACTCAAATAATACTTTTTCACTGAGCTCCCCCTCCTGGTGGTTGCATGAAAATGCAGGGCTTTTATATTGTGAAGAGAAATAAGTTCAGCGCATACCACCCCAACCCCCCCAGTACCTAATTGGCTGGCTGTCAGTGTAACACCTGACAGGCCTAATTTTTTACACTGCAATAGCGCCTTATAGTGACAAATAATTTTAAAAATGAACTAAATATAATCCCAAGTAAAAAAACACCAAAAACCATGATCTCCTTATACAATCTTTTGTTATGGGAAAAAAAATAAAAGAACCTATGGTATTGCCACATCTAAAATGACTTGTACTATAAAATGAACATATTGTTTAGCTCACATGGTGAATAACATAAAAACACAAAAACAAGGAATGCAAGAATTGCTGGTTTTCATAGGATTTTTTTTGCCTTCCTCTGGATCAACTTGCAGGATAACAGGCTGAACTAGATGGACAGATGTCTTTTTTCAGCCTTATAAACTATGTTACTATTTTACTGTGTAATAGATCATGTACCCCTAAGGGTGGGTTCACACTTGTCGACAGGACTTATTTTCCGTTCTGCATAAGGGAAGTCAAACAGATCCGTTATGCTTGCCCATAGACTTTATTGTGACGGATGCCATCTGGGCATTCTGTTATATTCCGTTAATACGGAACCTATAATGGAATGCCATAATGCAAGTGCGACCCCACCCTTATCAATACATCATGTACTCCAAAATGGTGTAACTGAAAATTCAACTGTCCAGCAAAAAACAAGCCCTCAGTTATGTTCTCACCTGGTTGAGATGGATCCACTAACCCCCTGGTCCAGATGAACTGGTTTTATGCAGCATGGACAGGTGGTGGTAGTCAGGGGTGCACCACCAATGAGGCCAGGTGAGGCGATCGCCTCAGGCAGCACTACGTAGGGGCAAGAGAGGGGCAGCAAAGGGCCATGGGCTGAAGGAAAGAAGTTATGTTAAGAAATTGGCATTAGGGAGGGGCGCCGTTTCAGTTTTCGCCTCAGGCAACAGAAAGGCTAGGTGCACCCCTGGTGGTCATGCAGGAGAATGACTCGGGTGGTGACATTTGTGGATTTATGGAGTGAATTTATGGAGCTGGGAAGAGTACATAGAGGGAATTTCCTTTTGCCTCTCATCCTCTCTCCTTTTATTTGCTCCTGATGTTGAAGGGAATGATTCATATACTGGTGTGTGTATGGTAGATTATTGAAATGTAATCATTTGATATTTACATAGTAACATAGTAACATAGTTTATAAGGCCGAAAAAAGACATCTGTCCATCCAGTTCGGCCTGTTTTCCTACAAGTTGATCCAGAGGAAGGCAAAAAAAACCCTGTGAGGTAGAAGCCAGTTTTCCCCACTAGGGAAAAAAATTCCTTCCCGACTCCAATCAGGCAATCAGAATAACTCCCTGGATCAACGACCCCTCTCTAGTAACTATAACCTGTAAGATTATTACCCTCCAAAAATACATCCAGGCCCCTCTTGAACTCTTTTAGTGAACTTACCATCACCACCTCCTCAGGCAGAGAGTTCCATAGTCTCACTGCTCTTACCGTAAAGAATCCTCTTCTATGTTTGTGTACAAACCTTCTTTCCTCCAGACGCAGAGGATGGCCCCTCGTCACAGTCACAGTCCTGGGGATAAATAGATCGTGGGAGAGATCTCTGTACTGACCTCTGATATATTTATACATAGTTATTAGATCTCCCCTCAGTCGTCTTTTTTCTAAAGTGAATAACCCTAATTTTGATAATCTTTCTGGGTACTGTAGTCCACCCATTCCAGTTATTACTTTAGTTGCCGTCCTCTGAACCCTCTCCAGCTCTGCTATGTCTGCCTTGTTCACAGGAGCCCAGAACTGTACACAGTACTCCATGTGTGGTCTGACTAGTGATTTGTAAAGTGGCAGGACTATGTTCTCATCACGGGCATCTATGCCTCTTTTGATGCAGCCCATTATCTTATTGGCCTTGGCAGCAGCTGTCTGACATTGGTTTCTGCAGCTTAGATTTCTGTTCACTAAAATTCCTAGGTCCTTTTCTATGTCAGAGTTACCCAATATTTTACCATTTAGTATGTACTGGTGACTTGCATTATTCCTTCCCATATGCATAACTTTACATTTGTCAGTGTTAAACCTCATCTGCCACTTCTCTGCCCAAGCCTCCAGTCTATCCAGATCCATCTGTAGCAGTGTACTGTCCTCTTCTGTGTTAATTACTTTACACAGTTTAGTGTCATCTGCAAAAATTGATATTTTACTGTGCAAGCCTTCTACAAGATCATTAATAAATATATTGAAGAGAATAGGGCCCAATACTGACCCCTGTGGTACCCCACTAGTTACAGTGACCCAATCTGAGTATGTGCCATTAATAACCACCCTCTGTTTTCTATCACTGAGCCAGTTACTTACCCAGATACAGACATTTTCTCCCAGGCCAAGCATTCTCATCTTATATACTAACCTTTTATGTGGTACAGTGTCAAATGCTTTGGAGAAGTCCAGATATACGACATCCATTGATTCGCTGCGGTCCAGTCTAGAACTTACCTCCTCATAGAAACTGATTAAATTGGTTTGACATGACCGATCCCTCATGAAGCCATGCTGATATGGAGTAATTTGCTTATTTTCATTGAGGTACTCCAAGATAGCATCTCTTAGAAAACCCTCAAACAGTTTACCCACGACAGATGTTAAACTTACCGGCCTATAGTTCCCAGGCTCTGTTTTTGGACCCTTTTTGAATATTGGCACCACATTTGCTATGCGCCAATCCTGTGGAACACTCCCTGTCAGTATAGAGTCCTTAAATATCAGAAATAAGGGTCTAGCGATGACATTACTTAATTCTCTTAGGATACGGGGGTGTATGCCATCCGGTCCTGGCGATTTGTCTATTTTAATCTTTTTAAGACGTAGCTCTACTTCTTCCTGGGTCAGACAGGGCACTTTTAATGGGGAATTTACTTTTATATTCTGCATTTCATCTGACAGTTCATTTTCCTCAGTGAATACAGTGGAGAAAAAGATATTTAGTAGCTTCGCTTTCTCCTCATCGCTCTCTGCAACTCCCCCCTCATTACTCTGTAATGTAACATAAACCATTCCCACAAGTTATATTTTGTTTTAAAGGACAACTCCATTTACCCACAAAAAAATCCCCTGGCATTTAGTAAATGATAAGGGAGACAGGGAGAGACAGGGGAGACCTACATCATTATATAAGGTTGAACGAACTCCAAAATTTGATCCATTTTTCAGGGAAAATTCGATTAGCTGCAAAGCTGAATTTCCTCGTGCTTCATGTAGCAAATCAATTTTCCCTGAATGGCGGTAAAAAAAAAAAAAAAATACTTACCTCATCCATTTCAGTGCAAAGATCCAGCCGCCACCATCTTGATTGAAGATCTCACACAAAATCCTCTGTTTGGTGATGTGTGACATCACCACGCCGGCCGACGAGATGACATCATCACGGATCATGTGAGATTTCGTGCTAGATCTCCAATCAAGATGGCGGCTGGCTCTTTGCGATCAAATGGATAAGGTAAGTATGATTTTATTATTTCTTATTTTATACTGTGTTATTGCTGTCACATGGAGTGATCAGCGATGAACGTGGCATCTGAAGGGTACAATGATGGGGAGCAGCGCAACTGCCGCTCTCTGTCATTGTGCCCGCTACTTACAAAGAAATGCGCTTTGTGACAAAGTATTTCATCACAAAGCAAATTTGTTTGTAAAATTCGACGAAGCAGCCAGATCAAGTTTTTCAATACTTCTCTGATCACTAGCGGTCACACACAATATCATTGTATCTGTATATTCTAATAAGAATCTAATAAAGCAAAGGCGATATTATACAACGGTAACACTGTACATATACATGGCGACGGGGGGTAATATAACATATTGAAAAATACTTTTACTGGACTTTATTACTTTACTTTCAGAAGGGGAATTTTTCTATCATGGGTTTTGTCACAAATTTGCCGTGAAGCCCCAGGCAATATCTGTATGTGCAACACCACTGACATTGATTTTTCTGCTGTGAATTTCGAATCAATCTATTTTTCCATAGATTGATTCGAAATTCACAGCATGTCTTTACATCTGGAGTCTGTACATGTATGTTTAAAGAGGACCTGTCACCTCTCCTGACATGTCTGTTAATAGCTTCATGCACTCCCCATGTAATAACAGTTCTGGAGCATCTATTCTTATGGCTTTGTTATTTCTTTTAGCAGTTGTGAATGAATAACAGCCGCAGCAGCCCCAAAGCAGCCGCTTCCCCTGCTTCCCATATAGCTACGCCCCTGGGGGCGGTAACCAGTTAGGGGTGTGTACCTGCACAGTCTGAAAATGGCAGCACTGATTGGATAGAGTGAGACTATGCAGGGACACACCCCCAACTGGTTACCACCCGTCTGTAACCTTACTGCAGACTACTAGCAATTAACTCATAACTTCTAGTATAAATAATAAAGAATTGCCACAGCATAGAGCCATAAGAATAGATGCTCCAGAATTATTATCACATGGGGAATGGATGAAGCCATTAAAACAGACATGTCAGGAGTGGTGAAAGGTCTTCTTTAAAAACCTTATGCACATGTATAGCACTGTGCTTTTTATTTTTGTGCAGAATTCACACCAAAAATCCAGAACAAAACTGCCACGTCTGAACATGCCATTGCAGTTAGGGAGCCTACACATGGGTGTACTATGGCTCCATGTTACATGACTGCCATTGAGGTGTACCTCCACAGATCCATCATTTCATAGAGAGACATACAGAGGTTTCTGTTGGGTTTTATACAAATTTGACAAAGAAAAATCACAGCAAGCATTTAGGGAATCCTATACTGATGTGCATAGAGACTGAAGGTCCTGTACTGCGCTTATTATTGTTATAACTATCGTTTTTTATTTTTAAAAGTATACAATGTATATTTTATATTTACTATACTCATTTTACTCCCCTTTTATTTCTTCATTTTTGTTGCTTTTTATTCAAACGTATTGCTGTATGTGTTTCTGCTTTTTGCTGCTTTTAATCATTGCATTGTGCCATTTACTGAGCGGATTATGATATTAGTGAGAGCATTATGAAGCTAAATACAGGGGGGCTTAGTGGAAGTGAATGCAGGCGGTGGATGACAATAAACATTGTGTATTCTTCTTGTGTACATTGTGAAGGGATTCTAATCTCTGGATGTGTGCTGGTAATATATGCTGACTACTGTATTAACATTCATCATCAACTTTGATTAGCGTCTCCCAAATATAAAATCTCTTACAGCAATCCCAGGCTAAAATGAAGATTTAAGTGTCCTCTGAACGGATTGTACCTTTCACCTCAGCATAATGCTGTCTAGATGACGTGTGAGAATAATGCACATCCAGAAAAGACAATCAGCAGACAGAATTTTCGGTTACATTTACATCCATCTCAGAAATTCATATATTACAGGTTAATATGGTGTTCTGGCTACAACAAAGAAAGCAGGTTCTCCCCCAGAATGCAGCATATGCTATGATATTACTGATGTGTGCAGAAATGAATGATTACACCTATCTTCTAGCTCCCCCACATGTGCTACCTTGATATTGCGGCATTTTATATCTTTACATATGTGCGCTGTCTTTTCTTCCATAATCACAAAGCTTTACACCTAAGCGTGTAATACTAAGGCAGCAAATACGTCCTTAATAACGTGTGTGGTACAGAGTGTGATATATGCAGTATATATATACACGCATACATGTAATATTGTACAGTGCATGTTGTCAATATATGAAAATATCCCTGATCCAGTGCAAAATGGTATAAAAAGGAGACAAGGTCTCTGAATGGTCTCTATCTATCTATCTATCTATCTATCTATCTATCTATCTATCTATCTATCTTTCTGTTTTCCTGTTTATCTATATATCATCTCATATCTTAAAGGGAACAATTGCAGCTCTCCAATGAATAGAGAAGTGTTTATTGCTCCATCTCCATGCAACATTTCAACTCAATCCTCAAGCAAAGGACACTATTAAGATAATTAGTTTAAAACATACATAATATAAATATAAAAATCATACAATATTGTACTGCTCACCCCAGCAGTACACTCAGCAAAAATTGTCTGCACTGCTGGGGTGAGCTGCCATAGAATTTAGAACAAGCAGCCTAATGAAGACAAGGACGCTGCTGCAGGAGTGAGGAGCAGGCACAGTGGGCTTCCCCCAGCAGCAAGGAGGGAGGACCTGGCTGTGTGTTACTGGTGTCATCACAGGGGTGGGCTCACGTCTTCCATTCATTCTCTATAGGGTCGGCAGCGACTGAGGAAAGCTATGTACATGCCTGCCGTAAGTGAGGTGCCATTGTGTTGTAAACCCAGACTGTCACACTTTACTTCCAACATGGCAGCCCCCATGTAAGGCAAGAAAACTGAATAAAAAAAAAACATTTACACAATTTGAAAAATACATTATGTTAAAATCTGCTTTTGTTATGTTGTAAAACATATCAAAATTTTTTTCTTCGCGATAGTGTCCCTTTAAGGGGCATCATCTCAGACAATGAAGGAATATTGATAGGATATGTCCTCGTTTACTGATAGGTGCGCACCGCGCATGTGTGACCACCATCTATTCATTTCTATGGGACCGCAGAAAATAGCCGAGAGCTGACTTTTATTTCTGTTTGCCCCATAGAAATGAATGGGAACTCACCTTTGTCTGAGATGGGAATTCGCCTTTAAGTTGCATTGTGGATTGCTTTAGGCATTTAAGTGTTTGCAAACACTGGACAGTTGTACAGATACATGTTACATAATGGTCCTATATATTCAGTTTTTCAGGTAGAATACCGTTATGCTATGTGTATAGTTCTCTAATGTTTCTGTGCAGTCCCTTTGGTGAGTGACTGTCTCTGGGAGTTCATTTCTTTATTCTTTATATTGAACGATACTGAACATTATTTAGGTATTTCTATATATTGGGCATTATTCAATCTACTGTAGTTTCTGTCAATGGGGCCGAGCTGCAATACCAAGCACTGCCACTTTACGATGTACGGCGCTGTCCTTGGAAAGTCACTGGGAGCCTGCATCACTCACCAGAGCTCCAGTGAGTGCAGCAATTCCATGGAACAGCTGATCGGCGTGGGTGCTGGGACTTGGACCCCCGCTGATGTAATAATGATGTCCTATCCTGAGGATAGGTCATCATTATAATTTCCTAAATAATCTCTTTAACATATGTTGTGCTCCATAGGGGAAAATCACATCTTAATATACTGTATTACTCTCTAAATTTGCACTGACTAAAAACTAGGATTAGTCCAGTAAATCTGCTGCACGCTGTTTTACAGCAGAGTGTGAACCAAGCCTTTGTATCATTATTTTTATTACATTTTTTTCTATAAATGCAGAAGTTCTAGTGTAATTCATTTTTGGGAAACTAGGAATTTTCTGACCTTGAATTCTTTTCAGAAGATGTTTGAGCCCTAAGCACATGAAGCCAGGATATGTATAATGCCCCAGTCATACACATGTGATTAAGCCTTCCTCGCTGTCTTCCCCCTTATATGTCACAATTGATTTCAAATTGTGTTTATCTAGATTTTGTTAATTTACACCCTGAAATTATCTCTTAAAGCAAGGCCTTTTGTTCTGCAGTGATACTGGAAGATGAGATGCTATTTTACTGTGTTTTTTAAGATTTTTTTTTTTACATCAAGCCCTCCCTGTCACATATAAATAGATTGGCAGAGATACATGCAATAACCTGTCAGTGTCATGCATTCTTCTCTATAATCTGAATGACACTGTACGTAATAAAATGCTCACTTCAATACATGTCTCGCACCCTGCTTAAGTCTGGGTCTAGTTTCAAATGTATTCGAAATATTGTCTACATACTGTATATGCATACATCTTTAAATGCATGTAAAGGGGCTTATTACAAATGAGCTGCTTGTATAAGGGAGCAAATGCATGAAGATACAGAAAGCACTGGTGAATATTAAATCTGGGAATGTGCATTCCACGACTATATCTCAATATCGTCCATTCTCTGTAATACAAAATAGCATGACAGAAAAAGATGCTTGTGCCTTCCAAGCTTTAGCCCTCATTCACGTGTCCGTGTCTGTGGTTTGTCTGTGACAGCATGGTCCCAAAGTATTGAAAAATTCGATTTGGCTGCTTTGACGAGTTTAAAAAAAAAAAAAATTGTTTTGTGATGAGTTGCTTCTGCACGAACCACATTTCTTGGAAAGTAGTGGGTTCGATGACTTGGATCTTGCTGGAAGATCTGGAGCAAAATCTTGTGCGGCCCATGATGACATCATAATGCCGGCCAGCATGGTGATGTCATACGTCACTGCACAATGGATTTTGTGCAAGATCTTCAAGCAAGATCGTGGCTGCTGGCGAGGTAAGTATGTTTTATTGTTTTGTTTTTTACACTGTTTCAGGTTAAATCGATTTGCTACCACAAAGCACAAGAAAATTTGGCTTTGTGGTGAATCAAATTTATCCTAAAATTCGGATTGAAGTCCACAAAGTCTCTCTTTGTTCCATCTACATTTACATAGTTACATAGTTAATACGGTTGAAAAAAGACACATGTCCATCAAGTTCAACCAAGGGAGGGGGTAGGAGTGATGAAGGGGAGGGGGACAGGTAACCTTAAGACATGACTCTACATTTCTTAATATGTGGCGACCTTCTTTTTCTCTAAGAATTTATCTAAGCCTGTTTTAAAGCCTTCAGCTGTCTTTGCTGTGACCAGCTCCTGCGGTAGACTGTTCCACAGATTCACAGTTCTTATAGTAAAGAAGGCTTGTCGCCCCTGGAGTCTGAACCTTTGCTTCTCCAGGCGGAGGCAGTGCCCCCTTGTCTTTTGAGGGGATTTTACCTGGAACAGTTTTTCACCATATTTTTTGTATGGGCCATTTACATACTTATACAGGTTGATCATGTCCCCCTTATACGTCTCTTCTCAAGACTAAACAAGTTTAACGCCTTCAATCTTTCTTCATAGCTAAGATGCTCTATGCCCCTTATCAGTTTAGTTGCCCATCTCTGCACCCTTTCCAGCTCCAGGACATCCTTCCTATAAACCGGAGCCCAGAACTGAACAGCATATTCCAGATGAGGCCATACTAATGCTTTATACAGTGGTAATATGACATCCCTGTCCCGCGAGTCCATGCCTCTTTTAATACATGACAATATCCTGCTGGCCTTAGAAGCAGCCGATTGACATTGCATGCTATTCTGCAGTCTATGGTCTACAAGGACACCCAGATCCTTCTCTACAAGTGACTCTCCCAGTGTTACTCCCCCTAGGACATAGGAGGCATGCAAGTTGTTAGTACCCAGATGCATAACTTTACATTTATCCACATTGAACCTCATCTGCCAAGAGGATGCCCAAACACTCAGTGTGTCCAAGTCAGCTTGTAACTTCTGCACATCTTCCATAGACTGGACTCTACTACAAAGCTTAGTGTCATCTGCAAAAATTGAAACAGTGCTGTTAATTCCTCCCTCTATATCATTAATAAATAAATTAAATAAATAAAAGTGGACCCAGCACTGAACCTTGGGGTACACCACTTATAACTGGGGACCATTCAGAGTAGGAATCATTCACCACCACTCACTGAGTACGCTCCATCAGCCAGTTCTCAATCCAGTTACAGAGTAGATTTTCTAATCCAACCGACCTTAATTTACCCGTCAGACGTCTATGAGGGACCGTGTCAAACGCTTTTGCAAAGTCCAAATACACAATATCCACAGCCTCCCCTCTATCCAGACTTCTACTCACTTCTTCATAAAAACCAATCAGGTTAATCTGACAGCTTCTGTCCTTAGTAAAACCATGCTAGTTATCACTTATAATACTATTATCCAAAACATATTCCTGTATATAGTCCCTTATTAGACCCTCAAAAAGTTTCCCCACAATGGACGTTAAGCTCACCAGTCTGTAATTCCCTGGGCACCACATTTGCTTTACGCCAGTCCCTCGGCACTATGCCAGTCACCAGAGAATCTTTGAATATTATATACAAGAACTCTTGGGTGTAACCCATCCGGTCCTGGAGCCTTATTCACCTTTACTTTGTTTAACTTAGCCTTGACCATATCTATATTGAACCAGTTGAGTATATTACATGAAGTATCACCAGCACTTACTCTACCGGCAGCAGCTCCCACCTCTTCATGTGTATATACAGAACTAAAGAACTCATTCAGTAGCTCCGCCTTTTCCTGATCCCCAGTAATCAATTCCCCATCACTATTATTCAGGGGTCCTACATGCGCTGACCTAGGTTTTTTTGCATTTATATATTTGAAGAATTTTTTGGGATTGGTTTTGCTCTGGCCACCAGCCTTTCATTTTGAACTTTTGCTGCTTTTATAGTCCTTTTACAATCTTTATTAACCCTTTTGTAGTTATTAAAGGCTATGGCAGACCCCTCTGATTTGTATATTTTAAATGCCCTTTGTATTTCATGTATTGCCCTTTTAACATCCGCATTAAGCCACGCAGGGTGTAATTTTAAGCGTTTGTATTTGTTCCCCCTAGGAATAAATTCTGCAGTATAGTTACCCAGTGTAGATTTGAAGGTCTCCCATTTATCATCTGTGTCACTACTTGACAACAGCTGCTCCTAGTCTATGTCCTGGAGTGTGGCCCGTAACCCTGGGAAATTGGCCTTTTTAAAATTAAATGTTTTTGAACTCCCAGCATGTTTATGCTTTCTACACTTTAGGATAAACGTAACTATATTGTGGTCACTATTACCAAGGTTTTCCAGAACAATTACCTCCTCAACTATCTCTGCATTGTTAGATATAACCAGATCCAACAGTGCATCACTTCTTGTTGGTTCTTCTACAAACTGACCCAGAAAATTATCCTGCAATAAGTTAAGAAAATGTCTCTCCTTTGCAGTTGAAGCCGATCCATGACCCCAATCAATACCAGGGAAGTTAAAATCTCCCATTATCACTACTGTACCCGCCTGGGCAGCCCGCTCTATTTGTCTATGCAGCTGATCCTCTATCTCCTCAGTGATGTTTGGGGGTCTATAAATTACACCAAAAATAATTCTTTCATTGTTAGTCTCCCCTTGTAATTCCACCCACACGGATTCTGCATTCACACAATCATCACCCACTATTGTCTCCTTCATACTCGCTTTTATACTACTTCTGACATACAGACATACTCCTCCTCCTTTCCTATTCTCCCTATCCCTCCAAAGCAGAGTATAACCCTGGAGATTGACAGCCCAGTCATGCGAAGAGTCCAGCCATGTCTCAGCAACTCCAACTATATCAATTTCCTCATCCAGTACCATGACCTCAAGCTCAGACATTTTGCCTGCTAGACTTCTGGCATTTGTGAACGTACACTTTAAATTACCATGTGTTTTTGTACATTTAGGTTTAGAAATGTAATTTATTGATGTTTTCTGACTAGACATGTTTTTTTCTGCTGATTTGTAACACATGGATCTCCTTATCCACTGCTGTTATCCTCCCCCCGTGGTTCACTTCTCCAGCCACCACTCTGTTCTGACCACTCTCTAACTTATCTACCACTGCAGGCTTTGCTTTATTTTCTGCTTGTCCTCCCCCCCACATCCCTAGTTTAAAAACTTAGCCACCCCCTCTAGGATTTTCTCCCCCAGCACAGCAGCCCCTCATCCATTCAGGTGCAATTTATCCGCAGAATACAATTTGTACCCCAATGAAAAATCAGCCCAGTGCTCTAAGAACCCGAACCCTTCTCCCTTACACCAAGACTTGAGCCATGCATTCAACTCCCTCAGCTCCCGCTGTCTGTCCTGCGATACGCATGGCACAGGCAGTATTCCTGAGAATACAACCTTGGAGGTCCATTCCTTCAGCTTGGCTCCTAGTTCTCTATAATTATTCTTAACAGACCTCCACCTACCATTTATTCTGTCGTTGGTTCCCACATGGACCACGACAATTGGGTCATCCCCAGCTCCTCCCAGTAATTTGTCCACCCGTTCCACCACATACCGAACCCTGGCACCAGGGAGACAGCAAACCATTCGGTTGAGGCAGTCTTGGCGACAAATTATTCTATCCGTCTTCCTGATTATGGAATCCCCTACCACTACTAGCTGTCTCGGCCTGCCTGCTTTACCATCCCCCCCACTACTAGATGGACTGTTCCCCCGGCTGTTAGGGAGACCAGTATCCACTAGGGTTGCCATTTCTGAGACTGACACCCTCGCATCATCACCTAACTTTGCAATTTTGCTTGGGTGCACAGAAGCAGGACTGGCCTTCCTTTTCCTAGACCCCTTGCCACTCCCTCTATTCAGGTTAACCCAACTCCTTACATGGGCCTCCTGATTTTTCTCTCCACCCTCCATAACAGACCCCATAACTGCCTGTTTTGTGAGAAGCAGGCCCCTCTCAAGATCTCTTGTTTCCCTCAGTGTTGCAATATGCTTCTCCAGATCTCTAATGTAAGCTTCCAGATTGGCAACATGCTCACATCTACCACAGCTGCTGCTCCTGTTGTTCATACATGTGGCAGACTGTGCACTGTTGAAAACCTTCAATCTTGCTATCCATCCCAGTTACAAAACAGCAATCAATTAAGAAGAATAAAGTACTTACTGCAAACTTTTTACAACTCTTATAACTCTACAGGTCACTTAGCTCAGTTACTTGTCTCAGGTGCAGACTCAGTCAAGAGCAAGACTCAGTCTGAGTTCAACTGATACTTTTATACAACTGAGATTAACCCCTTCAACCCCAGGCCTGTTTTCACCTTTCTGACCAGGCCATTTTTTGCAAATCTGACATGTGTAATAACTTTGGAACGCTTTTACTTATCCAAGCCATTCTGAGATTGTTTTCTCGTCACATATTGTGCTTCACGACAGTAGTAAATTTGTGGCAAAATATTTCATTTTTATTTATTAAAAAATACCAATTTTACCAAAAATTTGGAAAAATTTCCAAATTTCAATTTCTCTACTTTCAAAATATATAGTAATACCTCCAAAAATAGTTATTATTTTACATTCCCCATATGTCTTCTTTATGTTGGCATCATTTTATAAATGTCATTTTACTTTTTTGGGACGTTAGAAGGCTTAGAAGTTTAGAAGCCATTTTTCAAATTTTCAACAAAATTTCCAAAACCATTTTTTTAAGCACCAATTCAGATATAAAGTGATTTTGAGGGGCTTACGTAATGGAAACCACCCATAAATGACCCCATTTTAGAAACTACACCCCTCAAATTATAAAAAACTGCTGTTACAAACTTTGTTAACCCTTGAGGTGTTCCACAAGAATTAATGGAAAATGGAGGTGAAATTTCAAAATTTCACTTTTTTGGTAGATTATTCATGTTAATAATTTTTTTCTTGCAAAACAGCAAGGGTTAACAGCAAACTAAACCTCAATATACATTACTCTGATTCTGCAGTTTGCAGAAATACCCCATATGTGGTGGTAAACGTCTCTATGGGTTTGTGGCAGTGGTCAGAAGGAAAGGAGCGCCATACGGATTTTGGAGGCAGATTTTGCTAGAATGGTTTTTAGGCACCATTTTGTAATTGAGAGACCCTGACGTACCCCTACAGTGGAAACCCTCAAAAAGTGACCCCATTTTGGAAACTACACCCTTCTAAGAATATATAAAGAGGGGTACTTGCCACTTTGACCCCCTAAGCATTTTATGGAATTTAGAAACACTTGGCTGTGAAAATGAAAAGTTTCATTTCTTCCAATAAAATGTTGCTTTAGCCCCAAATTTTTCATTTTCACAAGGGGTAATAGGAGAAAAGCACCCCATAATTTGTTCCCCATTTTCTCCTGAATACGGCAACACCCCATATGTGGTGGTAAACTGCTGTGGGGGCACATGGCAGGACTCAGAACAGAAGAAGCGCCATATGGATTTTGCAGCACAGATTTTGATGGATTGGTTTGCGGGAGCCATTGATTTTTATTTTTTTGAGTTATTGTCTTATGTGGGGGCTCATTTTTTGTGGGACGAGGTGACATTTTCATTGGTACCATTTTGGGGTACATAAGACTTTTTGATCGCCTGCTATTACACTTTTTGTGAGGCAAGGTGAAAAAAAAAAGGCTGTTATGGCATAGTTTTTTTTTATTTTTTTTTTACAGCATTCACCTGGGGGGCCATCTCATGTAATATTTTTATAGAGCAGGTTATTACGGATGCGGCGATACCCAATATGTCAAACATTTTTATTTTTGGAAAGTTTTACACATTAGATGCATTTTTGAACAGAATAAATTCTTTTTTTTGTGTTGCTATTTTCTGAGAGCCATATTTTTTTTTTATTTTTTGGGCGATTGTCTCAGGTAGGGTATACATTTCTGCAGGACAAGATGATGGTTTGATTGGTACCATTTTGGGGTAAATATGCCTTTTTGATCGCCTGCTATTACACTTTTTGTGAGGCAAGGTGAAAAAAATGGCTGTTATGGCATAGTTTTTTTTATATTTTTTTTTACAGCATTCACCTGGGGGGCCATCTCATGTAATAGTTTTATAGAGCAGGTTGTTACGGATGCGGCGATACCCAATATGTCAAACATTTTTATTTTTGGAAAGTTTTACACATTAGATGCATTTTTGAACAGAATAAAATCTCTTTTTTGTGTTGCTATATTCTGAGAGCCATATTTTTTTTATTTTTTGGGCGATTGTCTCAGGTAGGGTCTACATTTCTGCGGGACAAGATGACGGTTTGATTGGTACCATTTTGGGGTAAATACGCCTTTTTGATCGCCTGCTATTACACTTTTTGTGAGGCAAGGTGAAAAAATGGCTGTTATGG
This sequence comes from Rhinella marina, assembly GCA_900303285.1. Lineage (NCBI taxonomy): Eukaryota > Metazoa > Chordata > Amphibia > Anura > Bufonidae > Rhinella > Rhinella marina. The sequence continues at coordinate 24,868 of ONZH01020036.1, read as the reverse complement.
CATAGTTTTTTTAAAATTTTTTTTTTTACAGCATTCACCTGGGGGTCCATCTCGTGTAATATTTTTATAGAGCAGGTTGTTACGGACGCGGCGATACCCAATATGTCAAACATTTTTATTTTTGGAAAGTTTTACACATTAGGGTGGGTTCACATCAGCGTTATGCTTTCTGTTTGTGTTTTCCGTTATAACATGGTTATAACGGAAAATAACGGAAACCATAAGACGGAAGTCAAAACGGAAGCCTTTAGAGGCATTCCGTTTTGATCCGTCATAATAGAAGCCTATGAGAATCATAACGGATCCATTTGGTTCCCGTTATGCAAGACGGAAAACAAAGTCCTGTCGACTTAACTCAGCCGGATCCGTTATTATTCTCATAGGCTTCTATTATGACGGATCAAAACGGAATGCCTCTAAAGGCTTCCGTTTTGACTTCCGTCTTATGGTTTCCGCCTTTTTGATCGCCTACTATTACACTTTTTGTAAGGGAAGGTGACCAAAAAAGGCTGTTTTGGCACAGTTTTTTTTTTTTTTATTGCGTTCACCTGGCAGGGTGGATCTTGTGATATTTTTATAGAGCCGGTCGATACGGACGCGGCGATACCTAATATGTCTATTTTTATTTTTTTCACTATTTTTTTTAATATTATTTTGTGAAAAGGACGCTTTTTTTTTTTTGGAAATTGAAACTTTTTTTTGTAAAACTTTATTTTTTCACTTGTTTTTTCACTTTCTTTTTTTACACTTTTTTAACTTTTGGGGTCTGATCCCCTTTACAATGCATTACAATACTTCTGTATTGTAATGCATTGGCTGGAAGTGTATTACACACCGTAATACACTTCCAGCCTTACTGCCTGTGAGATCCAGGGGGCTGGATCTCACAGGCTACCATAGATAGTAGCCGGATGCCTAAGGAAGGCATCCGGCTGCTATCTAAGCCATCGGGTCCCCATCACAGCAGCGCGGGGACCCGATGGACACCCGCTCTGACCGCCCGCATCGCATGTGCCGCGGTCAGCGCTGACCGTGGCACATGAAGGGTTAATACGCCCGCATCGGTGTTTTCACCGATGCAGGCGTATACAGCAGGGGTCCGGCTACTGGGAACAGCTGGCCCCCCACAGCTGATAGAGCGGGCGCAGCTCCTGCACCCGCCCGATCATCGTGCCGTAGTACTACGGCGCCGGTCGGTAACTTACTTCCCTACATGTACGGCGCTGGTCGGGAAGGGGTTAATTAACCACACCCACAGGAAATCAGCAGATTAGAGCGAAAAAAAAAATGCTGTTTAAACTTGTGTCTGTTCTGATACTATTTGCTAATGTATGCTACACCAGACAAAACAGATTTTAGCTGTATATAATCTTTCTACAAACACAAATCGCTCTCTACACAAACAACAATCTCTTATAACTCTACAGGTCACTTAGCTCAGTTACTTGTCTCAGGAGCAGACTCAGTCAAGAGCAAGCGTTCTATGATTTTCAGTCCATGTGTCTTTAGATTTCATAGACACTGCTTAGCTGAAAATTGGCTTCCAGAACATCTTCTAGCAACAATCTGTGAAAACCACAGACCAAACACAGATAGCATCGGTATTGTGTCCATTGTTTTCATTGACCCCTAGACTATAATGTGTGTTGGGGATCCATAATTACGGCCAAAATAGGGCATGCTTCTGGGTCGCAGTAAAACACTGTTGTGTGAATACACTCATTTAGATAAATGGAGCCATCTGTAGAGACCAGAAACCGCACCTGTATGTGAATCACTGATGTGTGAAAGAGGCTTTAGATTAGGGTAATGGTTGTTTCTGGTCTTTCGTTGTATGTGGCAAAAAGTTAAATAGCACCCCCTCCTTAACTTAATTGGAGATGACATTGTGTGTGTATACCTGATAAAATGCTAGCCCTGTAACCCCAGAAGAGGTTGGATGGTGCACCCCTGGCTTGTCCCAACCACCTGACTAAAGGTGGCCATACATCTTAGTCTACAGTTGATCCAAAGGACAATTTCAACCAAAACAATCGTTTGTTGAGTGAAGTTTGACAAGGAGTGATGATTCTAGCCAACTGCTGACAGACCATGATTGTCTGGAAGAAGTCGGCCATGTTTGAAATTTTTATCTGATAGTTGGACAAAAGATCTTCCATGGACAAAAGATCTTTCTATGAAAGAATGTTCCCGGAAAGATCTTTTGTCCATTTCCTGGTGATACCTCATGGTATCCTGGTGATACTAACTGGAATCTCACCTGCAGTAACGTATGACTTCACCACGCCACCCCACGTGATAATGTCATCACGTCAGCGGGCAAGATTTTGCATGGTGTCTTCAATCAAGATGGCTGCAGCTTGCTCTTCGTAATCAAATAGATAAGGTGAGTATTTTTTTAACATATTAACCCATGAAAGCCCTCATGATTAATCTCAGATGCCACGATTAGCAATGAACATGGCATCTGAGGGGTTCAATGATGGGGGACTGTACAATCACTGTTCCCCATCACTGCACCAGCTACATACAGTACAAAGAAATGCACTTTGTGACAAACTTATTAGTCACAAAGCAAATCTCTCTGAAATTCGGGGAAGTCAAATTTTCATGATAACTTCGCTCAACGCTGGTTATCATGCCAACAAAGCCATTGAAACATTTCTTGCCATTGTTTCCTGTACTCATTAAGATTTAAGATGATGACTGCTACATCTGTAGATTGAAGAATTTCATACATAGCTGTTCTCATATATTGGATATATCTATTATCAGACTTACTTATGTTTGAAATTATGCTGCATACTGCAGAAATCCCGAGTAGTAGGGCTGTGTTATTTCTTAAATGTATCATAGGGAATTGCTTTTTATTTAAAGGTGTTGAGCCACCATTTATTTTAATATATTTTAATATAATTCACATTAAAAAACTAGTTTGATTGTTTTCTTTCTGGTACAAAAATGCTCCAGTTGGGAGATATCCTCTTTAATTCATTATGATGACACCTTCTGATGTTCAATTTGTACAGCAGTATTCGGACCTACCTACTGAGGTGGTCGTACATGCTCAGTTCCATCCTGCAACTGCCACCAGCCATATATATTGTTATAATCTATGACAGCTACAGGGAGAGAGCTGCAGTAGAAAGGACACTCTTCTTGAGCTGCAACAGAAAGGCCTCACTCCATGGCCTGTAACAACTACAGGAAAAGAACCGCAGTAGAAAAGACACACCATCTAGAACTGTCAGCCTGGAGAGAATCTAGCATAGCAATTGGAGCAATAAACGGGGAGTTCTCTGGATCTATGTGAGGCACAGGGCTGGTTCTAGCTTTGTTACAAAGCATGTTTCACAATGTCTGATTTTCATTTTTTTTTACATGGATCATAGTTGTATATTTGAGTGAGAAAATGATACATGTAAAAGTCTGTAAAGTGTGATGTGCATTTGTATTCTGTCCACAATACTTTGTAGTCAATACTTTGTAGGACCACCTTTCACTGCTATTACAGCTACAAGTCTTTTGGGGTATGTGTCTACCAACTTTGCACATCTAGATGCTGACATTTTTTCCCATTCTTCTTTGCAAAATAGCTCAAGCTCAGTCACATTGGATGGAGAGCATCTGTGAACAGCAATTTTCAAGTTTTGCCACAGATTCTCAAAAGGATTGAGGTTTGGACTTTCACTGGGCCATTCTAACACATGAAAAGGCTTTGATCTAACCCATTCCATTGGAGCTCTGGTTGTATGTTTAGGGTTGTTGTCCTTCTGGAAGGTGAACCTCAGTTTCACGTCTTTTGCAGCGTCTACCAGGTTTTAGTCCAAGTTTGTCCTGTATTTAGCTCCATCCAGCTTCCCATCAACTCTGACCAGCATCCCTGTCTGTACTGAAAAGCACCCCGACAGAATGATGCTGCCACCACCATAATTTGTGGTTGGGATGGTCTGTTCAGGGTGATTTACAGTGTTAAGGTTGATTTACATGCCCAGATAATTAGGCAGATTATCGGGAATGAATGTTCCTGCAAATGCTCATTCCAGATAATCTGCCCTTCTAAAGGTGACGCCTGCAGTTCATGCAGACACCTAAATTATTGTTTCTGGACAGCAGATCGTGCTGCCTAGAAACAATGCAGCTGTATGAGGAAGAGTGTTCGCAACTTCACCTCCACTTTATAAGCAGCCAACTGTAAGGAAGGAACAATCTGCTTCTAATCTACATGTCTAAATCCACCTTCAGTTTTCTGCCACACATTGCATTTTGCATTTTGGCCAAAAAGTTCAACTTTGGTCTCATCTTACCAGAGCACCTTCTTCTACATGTTTGCAGGTTTGCAGTTGTGCCATAGTCATTCCATTTTCAGATGATGGATTGAATAATGCCCCACAAGTTGCCTGGGATATTTTTTTTATAACCTAACCCTGCTTTACATTTCTCCACAACTTCATCCGTGACCTGTCTGGTGTGTTCCTTGGTTTTCATGATGCTGTTTGATCACTAATATTCACAAACAAACCTCAGAGGCCTTCACAGAACAGCTGTAGTTATAATGAGAATAAATTACACACAGGTGTACTGTATTTAATAATTAGGTGATGATGATTAATAAAAATGCATGTCACATTTTTCAGATTTTTATTTATAAAATAATTTGAAAACCATGTATCATTTTCTTTTCACTTCACACATACTTGCTACTTTGTGTTGGTCTATCACATAAATTCCAAATAAATGTAAGTTTGTGGGTGTAACGTGAAAAAATTTGGAAAAGTTAAATGGGTATGAATACTTTTTCAAGGTACTATATAAAACAATCTGCACAGGTTAAAGGGGATCTGTCACCATGAAAATGTGAACTGATCTACAGGCAGCATTTTATAGAGCAGGAGGAGATGGGCCGATTGATATAGATTAGATATAATTTTGTGGGAAAGGATTCAGCAGAATTTGTACTTTATTCATTTAAATTCCTACTTATTCTGGGCTTTGAAGTCAAGGAGGCGTTCCTATAAGTGACTGACAGCCTTCCCTCTATCATCGTGCATACAGAGATAGCTGTCAAAGACTAATGGGTCCACCTCCTTGACTTCAAACCCCAGAATGAGCAGGAATTTAAATGAATAAATGACAAGCTTTTTTGAATCTTTTCTTTCAAAACTATACATCAATCTGCTCAGCTCCTCCTGTTCTAAAACATGTGGCCTGTAGCTCAAACAACCTCTTCAATGTGAGCTTGGGCGGAAATGCCTTGTTGATGCCAGAGGTCAGAGGAGAATGGGCAGACTGGTTCGAGCTGATAGAAAGGCAACAGTGACTCAAATTGCCCACCCGTTACAACCAAGGGTAGGCAGAAGAGCATCTCTGAACGCACAGTACGTCGAACTTTGAGGCAGATGGGCTACAGCAGCAGAAGACCACACCGGGTGCCACTCCTTTCAGCTAAGAACAGGAAACTGAGGCTACAATTTGCACAAGCTCATCGAAATTGGACAGTAGAAGATTGGAAAAACGTTGCCTGGTCTGATGAGTCTCGATTTCTGCCTGCGACATTCGGATGGTAGGGTCAGAATTTGGCGTCAACAACATGAAAGCATGGATCCATCCTGCCTTGTATCAACGGTTCAAGCTGGTGGTGGTGGTGTCATGGTGTGGGGAATATTTTCTTGGCACTCTTTGGGCCCTTGGTACCAATTGAGCATCGTTTGCAACGCCACAGCCTTACCTGAGTATTTGTTGCTGACCTTTATATCAAAACGTTTTTTGTTTTGTTATTAAAGTGGACCTGTCACACACACACATACACACACACACACACACACACACACAATGTTATTAATCACTAATAGAATGGCCCCTGTGTACAACTGAGCAGATTTAAAAGTATAAATTACAAATTTTGATCAATCATTTCCCATAAAATTAAATATTAGTCTATTCAGCAATTTCAGCTTTCTGTAATGCTTTCTGCAATGTGCATTGTATTGTGCACTTATATGTGCCTGTCAGCATGATCAAGTCTATTAATCTAATATCTGGTAGGGTTAATCCTGCAGATTAAAATGATGCCCTTGTTATATCTGTACATAAAACAGTTGTTGAGATATTATCATTTTTTAGAAAATGAACAATCCTGGCTAGATAGATAGATGAGAGGCAACATATCTGGCCAAAGGATGTCCTGCACATAGCGTTCAACTGTTAGTGTCCCTCGTATCACTACTAGGGGTGACTGACTGTCATATTTGATAGCTTCCCAGATCATCACACCAGCAGTTGAAGCATCGTGGTGCTACACAGCAAAGGCATGATAAAACACTGACCATGAGGCCTCCACACTTGAACCCAATTATTGTGGGATCCCAAATGAAACCTGAATTCATTGCTAAAGACAATATGGTTCCAGTCTGTAGCAGTCCAGGTTTCTCATTTATGACACCACTGCAACTGAAGGTAACAGTCTCTTGCTTTAATAGCAGAACACATAATGTACAGGTGGCACCAAGTTTCCTTCTACTACGTCTCTGGAAATGGTCCAGCCAGAGACATGAGTGTGTAATGAAGGTGCCATCTGTGTCTTGATGGTGGACAATGAAACTGTGGGAGCTACTCATCCTTGTTGGTGGGTCAAACAATTCTCTCTTCTGGTGGTCTGTCTGGGCCATCTGGAGCCTGTTCACAATGTGTGCATGCCAACACATAACCACTGCTCACCAACACCTACTAACAACTATGTCAGAAAGGCCTAGATGGTGGGAAATTTGCTGAAGTGACCTTCCTGCTTCTCACAGACCAATGATGTGCCCCATTTCAAAGTTTTACAACTGGGCAAAATGTCTTCGAGTATGTTGTAAAGGCATGTCTAGGACACAATGATCTCCCGGAGGTACACTACCTAAAGGTGGCCTCTGAGAGACTTTTTATACAGCAGTGGAGGGAGAACTTTTACTTAATTTTTGTGGAAAGACTTAAGGGGACATTTATTAACTGATATATGCCACAACAGTAGTGTATTAAAGTTTCAGATTTTGTTGCTTCCCACTTTGCGGCAAAATCTGTGACTTTTCCCCACTCACACCACTTTTCTACTTGTAATCATTCACTTATTTGCCTGAAACATAACTACATGCTATATTTTGAAGCAATCCAACATTTTGATGTGTTTTTTTTTTTTGTCAACGAGGGTATTTTGCTTTCATAGCACTGTATTAAATGTAACAGATAACTGAAATTGCAGTAAAAGGTGTAGCCTTTGTGATAGATTTCAGTAAGTGATTATTACAGACAGATTTTGGTAAAGATAGAACAGAGAAGGCACCGGAAAAAAAAGTCACTATTGAAAGCAGAAAAAGATGATTGTAATGCAAATTAACCACAATGATATGAAAGGATACACCTTGATGAAAAGAATATATAATAAAAGATATAACGGGTACAAGTGACTTAAAGGGGAAATTTGCCTTTCTAAAGATCATAGTGGTTAACAGAAACACTAAAATTCAGATCTTTAGAGTCTTTACTATGTGCCCCAATCAGTGATCTTTATTCCCCCTGTGCATGAACCATGTGCAAGGTGGGAATTTGGCCCAGAGATTAAATTATCTGAGAAAAAGTAAATGAATCAGAATCAAAGTTGTTAATTATTGAGTTTAATGTTATGCAGATCTATTCTTTTACAGGTTCTTTGACAAATAATGTGATCTTGTCATTCAAGAACAATGGATACAGATTAAAGTGGGCCTGTCACCTTGAATAAAATTCTGGAACAGTAAATTACAAATGATTTGTAACTCATGAAGTTCTTCCGGATCATTTGATTACTTTGTGTATTAAGTGTTTTGTTCAAGGTCGAGAAAAAAGCTTGAGAGCAACCATGAAATAGTACAGACTATGTAAGAGAATATGGGACAGATATTTAATGATACATAGATAATGATAGATTGTGAAGATTAATGAGATTGTTTAGCTTTCAAGTAAGACTTTTTTTCCCAATTATGTGTAAAAAAAAAATAAATAAATAAATATGTAAAACAAAAGGAATATACAGAAAATTTCAGAGGTGTCTCTCATTAATAAGAATATTATCACACTTTTTGAAAGTGTGTTAACAAAGAAAATGCTACTCAACTTGCCAAAGATCTTGTGTCATACTCTAGCTACTTATCTCTTACTTTTTGCTATCTCAGTGCTCCGGCATGGCTCTGTTATTTCAGTATTTTTTGTCCTAACCCTGATTCTTGAAGAACACCTCCCACAACTAGAAAGTTTTACTCGAACCACTGTAATTAAAGGGCAACAGATCTATCAGCAGATTTGTACCGATGACACTGGCTGACCTGTTACATGTGCACTTGGCAGCTGAAGGCATCTATGTTGGCTCCATATTCATATGTGCCCACATTGCTGAGAAAAATAATGTTTTAATATATGCAAACAAGCTTCTAGGAGCAATGGGGGTGTTGCCATTACACCTAGAGGCTCAGCTCTCTGTGCAACTGCCACGTCCTCTTTACTTTGATTGACAGTGCCAGGCGTGATGATCTTTTTACTGCCTGATTCTGTCAATGGACAGGACACTTCTTGTCCAGTGAACTACAGAAAATAATCTTCAACAAAATTCACATACGTACAACTGTACCGTATATTTAAATTCATATTTATAGCTGTACATCATTATTTCTTACTTAGAGTTATCTAATTGTCATTATAATAGGTAATAATATCTGCAGTGAGTTTCAATCAGGTATTTATTACAAGCATATTTTTAAATGGTGTTTCTTTTTACCATGATTTCTACATTTCACTTTTACGATTTGCTGTGTAAACTGTGACAGAGTAACTAGAGTCATGTCATTAGAAAATGAAGTGGCATATATAGTATGACAGCTCAGTTATACTGCTGAGAGCCTAAGGCTTGTTTCAGCCAGGTCCAACCTTTCGGATCTATCCCTGCTGGGCGCAACCATGCGCTGATGGCCCCATTCACTACAATGCAACCCAGCAAATACGCCGAGAAGCAGCTGCTTGCATTATAGTGAATGGGGCCAGATGGACTTCTGGCACGGTTGCGCCTGGCAGTGACAGATCTGACAGGCTGTTCCCGTCCGGAACAACCTGCAGGACCTATTTCATGCATATGTGAAACAAGCGTTAATTGGGCAGATTAGCAACATTATACGCAGGTAAGGCTCAGCATGAAGATCCACTGCCACACCTTGCTCATTCTAGAGAAGGGGACAGTACTCTATGTAGAGACTGTGTTAATCTATTGTCACCTTTCTGACCAAGTACTCTCAAAGTCCACAAAGCACCCTTGTACAATGCAGACAGGGTATATGTACCTCCAAATGTATAGCCTCCAGAAATGTTTTCAAAATGAAAAAAATGGCAGTTCTGTCAGTTAAGGTGGAATTACTCAGTAAATTAAGTCCCTACTCAAATGCTACTAGAACAAAAATTAATAGAAATATTATGAGGGACATTTATCAAATCAGATACGTTGTTTTTTTACTTCAAAATATCACGTCATGTTGATTGCATTTTTTTGCAAAATATGGTCAAATTTTCTGACATTTGGTGAGACGCACCACTTTTCAAAGTGTTCTCTATTTAAGGGAGAAATGTGAGATTAGACCTGGATTATGGCACATTTACTATGTTCGACCTTTGCAAAATCACACACAAGTGTCAACCCCCTGGTATACTTTTACACATAAAAGTATAAACCACATTGCGTCCACACCCAATATATTATTAAGGTGCACCATTTTATAAATTTGGTGTAGACACATAAAGCAAAGCCAGACTTAAAAATGAAATGAATATTCTTAGATTTTCAGTACATTTATTATGTGGATTAATTTTCTATATATGACGTTATAGTGTTTTATCTTTTTTTTCTTCATCAGGTGTAAGAAGTGTATTGATTTTTCCATATTTGCCTCAAGAAAAACACTCCTCCATATTGTTAATAAACAGCTTTCACTGGTAAGTGCTGTACATAATAGGTGGAATGAACCTCTGCCTTATACAAATTATACAAATTGGATGTCAAATCCACTTAGGTTTCATTTAATCTTGTAGAAGTACAGTTATGTCAGTCAGTAAGTTGCATGATATGCCGTTAAGGAACAGGTTTGAAAACAATATGGTAGCTGATTACCTATTCAACGTGATTATATTGCTACATAACACAAAGGACAGTCATGCAAATCTTGATTTCTCTAACAAGCTATAAAGTAACATGGAGGCACTCATACAATAACTCTTCACTCTCCGAATAGACTCAGTAATGAATATTGAAATGATATCATGGAGCCATTCACCTATCCTGCAAAGGTTACTCAGTGGAACTGATATCAGTCTAACATTTGTATAGTTCAACAAACACACACAATAGTCCAAACACAAAAGGCTTCAAAGTCAGATAAATCATTTGTCAAGTCTTCTCCTAACAATGTTGACATGCTTGAGGAGATTTTGACACTAATGACATGTCCATAATGAGGATGATGTGCTTCTTTTGGTTTATTTGCCTAATAGTGGGCATATTTTTTATGCATAAATATTTAAAATGTGTTGCCCTGAAAATAATGAGGTAATTATTTTTTATGAGCATACATATTTTATTTTAATAGGAAAATATGTTTTGGGAGAGCAGGAACCCTGAAGCATCCTCTCGACAACAATGGGAAGTTTGGTATGTCAAAAGCAGTCAAGTGAAACAACCCAATGGAGATTAGAGCGTGGTTAAGATTCTCTACCCGGTGTGGAAATGGAAGTTAGGTTGAAGATTTTCTGTCTTAGGTGTCCAAGAAAATTAAATAGACTTAACAAAGGAATATACCGTTCTAGAGCAGTTGACTATATGAATAAAATTGTTGCGTTTTTCTTTACATGATGGGGCACATTTACTAATCCTGCCTTATATTTAGACAGTATAAACTTAGGCCAGGAAGTCTAAAATGTGCCATATTTCTCAAAATGATAAATTTGATGCATTGTTAGGCATTTTTATGTAGCTTTACACGAGTTATTGGTTGGCTTACTTTGTCCTGAAATGTTATGCCAGAATTTTGGCTTTGGTGGGCACATATTCAGGCACACAGCTTTCCACTAAGGCCTCTTTCACATTAGCGGCAGCACGGATTCCGCAGGTAAAGGGTGCTGCCGGATCCGTGCTGCCGCAGGGACATGTGTGGGGCCGGAACCGTGCTCCGGCACCACACGTCACACAGTACATACACACACACACAGACATATACACATACAAATACACATACATACTTACATGCTCCCGGCGGGTCTCCACAGCACAGTACAGGAGCAGGTCGGCGCGCACATAGGACGATTCCCCACATCGTCCTATGTGTGCGCCGTCCTTCTCCTCCTGCGCTATGGTGACCTACCAGGAGCATGTAAGTATGTATGTGTATTTGTATGTGTATATGTCTGTGTATGTTTATGTGTATGTCTGTATATGTGTATGTCTTGTAAGGGATCGTATCCTCTCAGGGGATTTTCAGGTCCAACTCAGTTTTATTGGCACCAGCACACCAAAAAAATCATAAAAACAACACCTGCCTGGCTGGGCTCTGACTAAACATAGTTCAGCTAACTCACCTAAATACATACGCTGTTCACACACAGCTTTTAAGTGCAGCTTCCTCAGCTGTTCAGTCCAGGAGCCTCCTGGCTGTGACACCAACCGTATCCTTTGGGGGGAGATGGTCCAACAGTCCTCCCAACTATGACCATGTGACCCTCTTCTCCTAGGGTCACTGGGCCCCCCAAACTTCCAGGCTACACAGAGCCTTGTGGCCCCTCAGCCCTCCTGGCTGAGACCACACACACAGAGCCTCCGCAGACTCTAAGCTCTCAGGCCTCCTCAGCCTTTCTCCTCTCTCCAGACTGACACTGAGGGCTGGTTTATCACACTAGTAATTACACCCAGGTGACCTCACCTGTGGTGGAATATGGATGTGGACTGGAATATCCACCCCCTCCAGACCTCTATGAAGCGTGAGGCCTGTCACTGCCTCACAGTCCGTATATGTGTACTGTATGTCTGTATGTGTGTATGTGTATGTGACAAATCCGTCATGAACTCCATTGAAAGTCAATGGAGGACGGATCCGTTCACTTTGCATCGGAATTATGGTCCAATTTGATTGGTAAATCTGCCCCAATACGTATTTTTGTTTTTCTTGGAAGCCTGGAATTTCTGCTCTATGCCAAGTTGAAGGGAATTTCTGAACCTATGTCAATAAAGCTTAATGATTGCAAATGTAACGAAAAGTGATGCAATATACTAATAGACTATAAAACTGAGTCCTAAGATAGAAAATAAGATTTGGGATTCTTCTATTGAATGCATGCATATATGGTTCACTAAACAATGTAGTAGATCAGTACCATATACAAAGCAAGTGATAATTATCAATAAGTAATAATATTTCAGTTTTATGCTTCACAGATTTTAACATTTCAGATTTTTGCACCTCCTCATAGTATGGACAATGGGGGACATTTATCAAGACCGGCATTTTCATTGCGCATCTTTATTCTCCCTGTGCTGCTGGAGGATGGGACAAATTTCATAGATTTGGCACATCCTCTCGCTGGCTGCACAACAGTCTAAAATCTATGGTAGCCTCCTAGCTGCTGTAGATTTTGGTCTTTATTCACGGCAGAAAACTTGAATAAAAGAAGACTTAAATAATTAAAATAAATGTGCTGGGCTGGCATTTCCTTCAAGTTCCTTAAAGGGTTATTCTCATTTTAGACAATGCGGGCATATCGCTAGGATATGCCCCCATTGTCTTATAGGTGCGGGTCCCACCGCTGGGACCCGCACCTATATCCAGAACGGAGCCCCCGAACTGAATGAGGGCGCACTGCGCATGCGCAGCCGCCCTCCATTCATTTCTATGGGACTGCCGAAAATAGCCGAGCGCTGGCTCGGCTACTTTCGTCGGCTCCATAGAAATGAATGGGAGCGCACCGCGCATGCACGGCCCGGCTCCCATTCATTTCTATGAGCGGAGCGGGGAGCTGCGCCTGGTGGTGGCCGGACCCCCGGAAACCCGGGGTCCTCCAGGCGCAGCGCTCCCCGCTCCGTTCTGGATATAGGTGCGGGTCCCAGCGGGGACCCGCACCTATAAGACAATGGGGGCATATCCTAGCGATATGCCCCCATTGTCTAAGATGAGAATACCCCTTTAACATGAGTCTAGCTTTGTAGTCTGGTCCCTCCATTATAACAGCAGTCTAGGCCTGTGAGCTGGACCTCTTCCCCTGCTCAAGAGGACACAAGAAATAAAGGGGTTTAATGAAATAAAATAAAAAAATATGCAAGTGGTGCCAGACCTTTCTTATTCGATTTAGAAAATATAAAGTAAATCAGTGAAGTGGGAATAAAATCACCTTCTGTGCTAAACATCTCTACACTAACCAATACTTTGTTGTATTTTTCGAAGTCGCTGTAGAGCATTCTTCTACCTATAGTCAGAGTTGGACTGGCCCACCAGAATACTAGTAGATACTCTGGTGGAGTCTCTGAAGCCATAGTGGACCCCAGTGGACTGAGGTCTGTTTATTTGGTTCAAAACTATTGGTCTTTATTGAAAACATAGGGCTTGGATCCTGAGAATTTACTCACTTATATATCCCTGACATAGTCCTCAGCACTTTACAGACATTGTCATCGAGCTGTCCCCAATGGGGCTCACAATCTAAGTTCCCTATCAGTATGTTTTTGGAGTGTGAGATGAAACCAGAGAACCCAGTGGAAACCCACACAAACACAGGAGAACATGCAAACCCCATGCAGATGCTGTCCTTGGTTGGATTTGAACGCAGAGTTGCAAGGCACTAATACTAACCACTTAGCCACCCTATGTTTGTTCTGGTGGGTCCAAGGAACTCCATTCCACTGCTAGGTACAACACTAGGCACGTACACACTAACCCCATATTACTAATATACTGTAGTTGCTGTGGTAGGAGATGCTTTTAAAATAAATTGACAGCATTGTCTCTTGTAGGGCGCCCAAGCAGGCAAATCAAAATGCGCTATAAGGTTAACTGGGGTGCACATAGCAATATGTCCATCAATTAATGGTTCCATATTCCAATAAGTCATGGGATCAGGGGTTATGATAATGAAATTGAAAGATAATATAATATAATGTGCTATATCACTGCAATGTCAATGGATTCTTAGTAATTTATGGGGTGCCCTCTCATAAATGTTGCTTCACCTCATAAAATTGCCATTTCTAATCTGCTCCTACAAGAGGTCACTCTTCCTTTTCTTGATTAAAATGCGGAAGGCCTGGTAAAGTATATCAAAGTAATGTAAAGATCTTCCTAAAATATGCAACCATAATATTTCCCACCACTTAATTAAATGTAAAAGCCATTTCAGTGAACTGTTCACCGGCGCCTTCTTCCAAGTAATAAAATAATAACCAGTAGCGACGTATCTTTATAAAACTGTTTTGCTAGTTTACAGGCACAAAGGGACAATTACAGACTTTTAAAGTCCTCATTAAGAGACAAGGACTATTCAGGAGTGCTCGGTGCACTGCAGATAAAACTACTAGATGCTTCAGTGGTAGCCAATTATACGGCATTAAGGTGTACATTTCTGCCGAGAAATATATGTAAAATGTTTTAAGAATTATTTAGAGTTGATAGAAGGCAGTTAGTCTCCCAGGGTAAAATGATTGAATGTACCTGTGTGGGTTTCAACATGAATTCCAGCAAGAATTAATTCTTAAAGATATTTCCATATCTAAGTAATGCAAACAGCTCCCGACAAAGACAAATATTAGCGGCTGATAAATGAATATTAAAGGAATCTGTTCAAAGTAAATTGCCGTCAGTGTCTAAATAGAGATAGATCTGGCGTGCGAGGAGAATGCGCTTCTTTGTTTACTTCGGGCTCAGATCACACACTGTAACATCAAGTGGAGGTACACTTAAGGGAATAACTAGGAAAATAAGGCCTAGCTGCAAAGTAGTTTATGAATAGCCCTTTAATGATGTGGCATTAGTGAAAATAATGGTTAGAAGTGTAAAAGCCTTCTGAATATGTAGCTTGAAAGCGGAGATAAGTACAGTATTGCTAGTTTTCAAAGTGATTCAAATGAGTGAACTTTCTCATTACTGGAAGAAAAGTCTGTTTTCTCCATATTTAGGCTCTGGCTTTGCCATGAAGAGGGGTCATCTGTTTGGTCCACACTATGCATTACAGTCTCCACATTTGTCCCGTACTACCTGATTACAGATATTGATTTATCAGAACAGCGGATTGGGTTACAGAAAAAAAAGAATCTATAAATGTATTTCACTTTTAGTTTATAATAAGTAAAAAAGATATTGACTTGTTTTATTTAAAGGGGTTATCCCATGACTAATGTAAAAAATGAAAATCAACATTATATAGTACATGACAACCTCTCTCTAAGAAAGCTGGAACCAGCCCTGTACCCCACATGGGTCCACAGATCTCCACATTTATTGCTCTGATAGATTTATTTCAGTCACTGAGTGTCTGTTCTGCTGCAGCTAAGGGGGCGTGTCCATGTTCTCCCTATTACAACTGAACAGGTGCGGCCTTCTGAAAGAGCCAGACAAAGAAATAAGAAAAAAATAAACAGCAGGTGGCGCTATACAGATATATTTTTTTAATAATTGAGTGGCAATGCTAAATTTTTAATTACATGCAATTATAAAAGTATTCAGATCGAGGTGCTGGTTTGAAAACTGTAGAATATTTTTTGTGGGACAACCCCTTTAAAGTTAAAGGAAACTAACTGCTGTATTCACCCCTTTCCAACTTGGCAATTTTCCATTTTGTTTTCATTTTCATTTTATGCTGCCCACCTTCCCACAGCCATAACGTTTTCATTTTTCTGTTCACATAGCCATATGAGGGTTTGTTTAATGCAGGATAAGTTGCACTTTATAATGACAACATTTACTATTACACACGATGTAAAGATAAGCAGGAAAAAAAATCCAAATGGAGTGGAATTAGAAAACCAAAACAAACTCTGCTGTACTTTTATGGGTTTTATTTTTACGGTGTTCTCTATGTAGTAAAAAAGACCTGTTACTTTCATTCTCTGGGTCAGTAGGATTACAGTGATGCCACATTTATGTAGTATTTCTTGTGTTTTAAAACAATTGAAAAAATTCTATTTTAACCAGCATAAACTTTTTTTTATAGTTATGTCTACAGAGCTATATGAGGGCTCATTCTGTGGTTTTTATTATCTATACTATCGATACTATTATCGAGTGTGTACGACTTTTTGATCACTTTTTATTAAATCTTTTCAGAGGAGGTGAAGCGACAAAAATGGCAAATTGGGCCTTTTGATTTTTTTCCCCGACTAGACCATTTTCTAGCGTTGAGCGAACATGTTCGGTGCTCATGGCGGTGCTCGGGACCGAATACCGCGTGTGCTCGAGCGCCATGCTCGAGTCACCTCCCCGCACGCTAATTAGCCAATTAGCATGTGGGGAGGTACTAGCATTCACTGTAATGCCAGTAGCCATATTAGCTACTGGCATTACAGTCATTGGCTGGCCGGGAACGCATCATCGGGTGCTATAAAGGTGACATGTGACCAGCGCATACCGAGCCAGTGACAGCTGCTGCAAGCAGGGACAGACAGTGTAGGGAGAGAAGCACGCTAGGCAGGGATAGAAATCGCTAAAAAAAAACCCCAAAGCCTTTTTAAGGGCTATTATATCTGGCACAAAGCAATGTTTTATTATTTTTGGGGTGGTGAAAATAGCAGTAGGTGGCCTGCCATTAATACCACATGTGCTGCTGCTGCTGCATGCTGTAGGATACTCTCTGTATACTATATATCTGACATACTTTGCTATAATTTCTGCTGTTAAGCCCGCAGTACTTCTTTTGCGTCTTGCTGTATAACATTTGCGCAAGGAGGGACTTGTGTAGGGATAGAATTTCTATAGGCAGGGTTAGTATCATTGTTCAAAAGACTCAAAAGTCCATTGTTAAATCCTTCTGCATTTTTAATTTTTTTTTGGTGGCAAAAAGAACCCAAGTGTGCCCTGTCAGTAACACTAGGTGCAGAGCGTATTACAACTGTTCAAAAGTCTATGTAGCTGACATCCATTGTTATATTTAATACCGTTAATTTAGGCCACAGTTCCTAATTTGCATCTGCAGTTTAATTTAAGCAAGTAGGGAATTAAACTATAGGGATAGGATTTGGGTAGGTAGAAAGATTGTTTCTGTTCCAAACAGACCAAAGTCCATTGTGAAATATGTCTGTGTCATTTTATTTTTTTAGGACAGTAGGTTTAGAATTTTAGACGCAATTTTTGCAAATTTGCAAAATCAGCTTTTTTAAGGACCAGTTCAGTTCTGAAGTCAGTTTGTGAGGCTTACATAATAGAAACCACCCATAAATTACCCCATTTTAGAAACTACACCTCTCAAACTATTCAAAACTGGTTTTAGAAATGTTGTTAACCCTTTAAGTATTCCCCAGGAATTAAAGCAAAATAGATGTGAAATTTCAAAATTTCACTTTTTTTGCAGATTTTCCATTTTAATCATTTTTTCCTGTAACACATCAAGGGTTAATAACAAAACAAAACTCAATATTTATTACGCCGATACTGCAGTTTGCATAAACACCCCACATGTGGTCGTAAACTGTTATTTTGGGATACGCCAGAGCTCAGAAGGGGAGGAGCAGCATCTGCATTTTCTAACATGGAATTTTCTGTCATGGTTTTTAAGAGCGATAACTTTTTAATTTTTTTGTGGACTGAGCTGAGTGAGGGCTTATTTTTTGCGGGACAAGCTGTGCTTTTTATTGGCACCATTTTGGGGTCCATCCGGCTTTCTGATCACTTTTTAATCTAATTTTTGGGAGGTTAAGTCACAAAAAAAGCAGTTTAGGGGCATTTTTCTATATATATTTTTTACACCGTTCACTTGATGGGGTAGATCATGAGATATTTTTGTAGAGCCAGTTGTTATGGACCCAACAATACCAAATATGTCTATGTTTTATTATTTTTTTTTACGTTTTACTCAATAAGAGCATTTTTAGAAAAAAAATCATGTTTGTGTTGCAATATTTTAAGAGCCATATTTTTCCCATTTTTCCGGCAATGATCTTGTGTGGGAGCTCATTTTCTGCGGGATGAGGTGATGTTTTTATTGCTACCATTTTAGGATGCATACAACTTTTTGATTGTTTGATATTATGTTTATTGGTTGGTGATTTCTCCTGTAACTGGGGCTGACATAGTAGCCCCAGTTACAGTGGAAATACATCCCCAGAGAGGCTGTACAGCCTCAGTGCAGGGCTGATCGGGTCTATGAGAGACCCGGCAGCTCCTGCACGCTCCTGGCCCCCGGCGATCACGTGACCGCCGGGCCGGAACAGGAAGCGCACATAGCGCTTCCTGATCTTTATACACAGAGCTTGGTTAGCACTGTGTATACAGAGATCTTCAAGGCAGGGACCCCTGGGAACGGTCCCTGCCTTCTCTTTGGGGTACCCTGCTGTCACTGACAGCAGGTCCCCCGCTGTGCAGCTGCACAATTAGCGTGCAGCTGCTATCTCTGAATGGACGTTCAGAAACGTCCATTCAGAGATACTTAACCACTTCCCGGACGTTTATAGTCAATGGGCGGACAGGAAGTGGTTAAGCAAGTAGGGAATTAAACTATAGGGATAGGATTTGGGTAGGTAGAAAGATTGTTTCTGTTCCAAAAAGACCAAAGTCCATTGTGAAATACGTCTTTTTTTTTTTTTTTTGGTGGCAAAAAAAAAAACAAGTGTGCCCTGTCATTAACGCTAGGTGCAGTGGCGTAACTACAACTAACAGGGCCCCACAGCAAATTTTTGAACGGGGCCCCCCCCCAGAAACTTCTTCGCAACCCACAACTCACATGCAACCGTCACTCTTGTGGCTAGTCAAGATTGAGCTCTCCCAGACAAGGCCTGACAGCCGCTCCATCCGTTTCCTATAGTGTCACTGTATATAATGTCATTGTATAATACTGTTGAGGGGGCCCTGACAATAAAATCTTTTAGTCTCCCTCTGAGGGGCCCCCTTGTGGGTCTGGGCCCCAAAGCAGCTGCTTCCCCTGCTTCCCCTATTGCTACGCCCCTGGCTAGGTGCACAGCGTATTACAACCGTTCAAAAGTCTATGTAGCCGACATCTGTTGTTACATTTAATACAGTTAATTTAGGCCACAGTTCTTCATTTGCATCTGCAGTTTAATTTAAGCAAGTAGGGAATTAAACTATAGGGATAGGATTCGGGTAGGTAGAAAGATTATTTCTGTTCCAAAAAGACCAAAGTCCATTGTCTAATACGTCTGCTTTTTTTTTTTTGGTGGCAAAAGAAAACCCCAAGTGTGCCCTGTCAGTAACGCTAGGTGCACAGCGTATTACAACCGTTCATAAGCCTATGTAGCTGACATCCGTTGTTACATTTAATACCGTTAATTTAGGCCGCAGTTCCTCATTTGCGCCTGCTCTATAACGTTTGCGCATTCAGAATATTGGACATTCGTTTAATTTTTTTGATCATACAGTTAATAAAAATCTGCACTACTGTAGTTGTGACCAAGTTGCATATAAAAATTGCTGACAACACTGGCGGCAGAGTACGTAGTTCCTTGGCCACCCGAGGAGGAGAGACGAGGGGAACACACAGCAGTTCTAACAAAGGCAGGGCGACACTCTCCAAGGCCTGAGACAGTTTTATGACACCCTGCCAGCACCCTCACCCTGATGAGCGGCCTAGTGTGACAAGGAGGGAAAAGTTTTGGAAGATGGTAAAGGAGTACGTAGCTGACTGTGTCAATGTCCTCAGCAAACCCTCTGTGCCGTATAATTATTGGGTGTCTAAGCTGGAAACGTGGCATGAACTGGCGTTCTACTCCTTGGAGGTGCTGGCCTGCACTACCGCCAGCGTTTTGTCTGAGCGGGTATTTAGTGCCGCTGGGGGCATAATTACTGATAAGCTCATCCGCCTGTCAACTGACAATGCTGACAGGTTGACGCTTATCAAAATGAACAAGGCCTGGATTGCCCCTGACTTCTCTACTCCACCAGAGGAAAGCGGCTTAACATGAAGGAACCTTAAATCTGGCTTTTAGGGTGTATTGAATACACTGTATTATCATGTACCCCTTCCTCTTCTCGTCCTCTTCCTCCTCTTCCTCCATCATATGAAACTGCTTATTAGGCTGCCCTCGAAGTCCACCAGCTGGGCCTGCACCCTAATTTTTTAGCTGGTCAGCTCACCAGCTGGGCCTGCACCCTAATTTTTTAGCCGGGCAGCCACCAGCTGGGCCTGCACCATAAATTTTTAGCCGGTCAGCTCACCAGCTGGGCCTGCAACATAATTCTTTTGCCTGTCAGCTCACCAGCAGGCCCTCAACCAGAATGTTTTACACGCTCAGCTCTGCTACATGTCACTTATAATGTTTCAGACGTTCAGCTAAGCGGCATGTCAAAAATAATTTTTAACACGCTCAGGTCAGGTACACGTCACTTATAATGTTTCAGATGTTTAGCTAAGCGGCATGTCAAAAATAATTTTTAACACGCTCAGCTCTGCTACATGTCACTCATAATGTTTCAGACGTTCAGCTAAGCGGCATGTCACCCTTAAATTTTTTTTAAGGTCAGCTCGGCAGCAGCATGTCAACCTTAAATTTGGGTCAGTTTGATGGGCAGCAGCGTGTCACCCATAAATTTTGGATGGTTTGATGGGCAGCAGCGTGTCAACCTTAAATTTGGGACAGTTTGATGGGCAGCAGCGTGTCAACCTTAAATTTAGGACAGTTTGATGCTCCATAGCCGATCTGCTTAACGCTGTCACAACATCCTTCTGCCTGATGAAGGGCTTCTGTCAGCCCGAAACGTGGCTCGTACACTTGTTGTGCACTATGCTCGGCTGAAAACAGAATAAATACACTTTGCAATTCAACTTTTGGAGTGCTGTCTCTCTTTATATATAAGAAAGACTGTGTCCCTTAGGTGGAGCAAGGGTCCAAAACTCAGACGTGCACCCACCACTTGCCAAAAATTGGATGTGTGCTGTGACCTCAACAGAATAACTACCCGAACCATTTCTGTGGTGTTTCCACCATTTTCTGACGTTTCCCTATGGAACAGACACCCTTTCCTCATCCGAGCAGGGGGTGCCTGGTCTTCTCCCATAGACTTCCATTGTACTCGGGTGCTCGGCCAAGCACTCGAGCACCACCTAGTGTTCGGCCAGAGTACCCGAGCACCCGAACATCGGGGTGCTCGATCATCACTACCGTTTTCTAAACTATTTTTATAGTTTAATAGTATGGATGTTTTTTGGATTCCTTACAGGCGCACATAATTTCCAACTTTGCAGTTAGTAAATTTGGGACAAACAGGCCCAGCCCAAACCACATTGAACAACCAATTTATGGGTTGGATTTACATAAGCACTGCCCACTCCCGACCTTGGACAGCTCAAATTTGCAGTGACTGTCTCTGAAAATAAGGGACAGTACCTGGAAATTTGTGCTGCTTCCAACTATGTAGGCAGCTCCTCATGGTATGCTTATATATTTCTAATAAATACAGTACCTGAACTCTGTGTACCACTGTATATGGTATTGTCTCGGACTCCGGACCCTGTGCACGCTCAGCACACTAATATGAATGTAGAGGGTTTGATAAGTGTCACTGAAGTGCACTATCTATACCCCATGTGGACATAATGAACCTATCTATCAGTATACATAATGATATTCTGGACAGCCTACAGAAGAACCAGATGTCATCCTGAGCCTGTCATCCTAATCTTATGACTTCTATGGCATCCCCAAGCTATCTATTTTTATACATAGACTCAATAATTAATAATGTTTTGACTTCAAAATCATGATTTATTAAAAATGTCATATGTAAAATGTGTCTTCTCTGCTTTGCTTATAGTACATAGGATGGGTAGTAGTACAGAACATTTATCCTTATATTTTCTTTCTGTAGATGTATCCCAGCGTTCACATTTTTTCAAATATTTGGCATTTTGTGCATTTACTTAAGTCACTGCCTTAAGGTTTCTTTAGGCGAATTTCCATTGATGTGAAGAGTTTTCTAATACAAGTTTTGTTCCACATTATTTGTATGCCTATGTATTTGATGGCTACTTTTTAGCTATTTTTATATTGCATGTAGCCGCTCGCCATCTCTTCCACTGCAAGGTTAATTTCTCACTATTTATTTTTAGTGGGCATTCTGCTATTATCTTTGACAGTATTGTTCGTTTGCTAAGGCTGGTCTCTTTAGAGGCATTAACTATAGTCCAGTGCTGAACTTGTAAGTATATGGATGGATGTGATTGTGGAAAAACCTCCTTTCCCAAAAGAGCTTAACATTTATTTATGGTGACAATTCTGCAGACTAACAGGACGATCCAGAAAATATCAGTGTAATATACTACATTTCTCCTAATATGGCAGCAATCCCTGTGCTGCTGGTTGTACTGCAATGCTAGATTGCAAACCATAAGCTCAGTGTATGAACAGACGACTATCCCAACAGCTTTTATTTTAAATGAATGTCTCGTTTTCCCTTTTAAACAATATATAGAATGGTCAGATCATTTGCTTCTTTTGAAAAGTTCTCATATTCTAGGAAGTTGTTAAAATTATGAATCATAGTTAATTAAAGGCAGGGGCAGATTGGCCATAGACCTTACAGGGAAATTTCCCGGTGGGCCGATGCCCAAGGGGCTGCCTGAGCCCTCCTCACAGCTGGCCAGTGGAAGTTTTAGGGATGTATTTTGTGCTACTGGCAGTATTTTGTGATGGACTGTGGTATTTGGCTCTGTTGGGTGGTATAATGTGTCACAATATGGTATTGCTGGCCCTGCCTTCGATAAATTTGGACCTGACTACAAAACGGGGCCACTTTTAGTATTTTATTCCAGGGCCACTTTAAGTTCCCAGTCCGCCCCTGATTAAAGGGGTTTTAAGAGATTTTTTTACTGATGACCTACCCTCTGGATAGCACTTTTTTGCCAATCATGTGATCTATGTGGGGTACAGTGGTGTACGACCACGCCATTGCTATGGGGCCCGTGAGGTTGGGGGGCCCGGCAGGGCTGAATGGCCCCCCTCACTTTCTAGTGTTACTGATTGCCGACACAGCAGCAGAGGAAGGAAACATCATCCTCTCTGATGTTCCCTCCTCCTGTACGTCCACTCACCCCTGCAGTCCAGGGATAGATCCTGCTGTGGGCTAAAGGACCTTCCTGAAGACCATGTGACCAGTGGGGGTGGAGCCAGAAGAGCTGTGATGCTGTACGAAGAGGAGCCAGGCTGGAGTTTGGTGAGTCCTAGCCGTGTGTGTGTCCCTGTGTGTCTGTCCCCCTGTGTGTGTCCCGGTGTGTTTGTCTGTCCCTGTGTGTGTGTATGTCTGTCCCTTTGTGTGTCTTTCTGTCCCCCTGTGTGTTTGTCTGTCCCTGTGTGTCTGTCTCTCCCCCTGTGTGTGTCCTGTGTGTGTCTGTCTGTCCCCCTGTCTGTCCCCCTGTGTGTCTTTCTGTCCCTAGGTGTCTGTCTGTCCCTGGGTGTCAGTCTGTCCCTGGGTGTCTGTGTGTATGTCCCTGTCCCTGTGTGTCCCTGTCCATCCTTGTCCCTGTCCCTGTGTTTCCCTGTCGTGTGTCGGTCCCTGTGTGTGTCTGTCCCCCTGTGTGTGTGTCTGTCCCCCTGTGTGTGTGTCTGTCCCTGTGTCCCTGTGTGTGTCACCATCACCATGCCCACAGTGTTCCTATGTCTTGACGCAGCTGCAGGACGTTCTGTGCGGGGCAAGAAGAAGAAGACGGAAAAGTAGACAGCGCCACCAGCATGGAGTCCCGTGGAAGAGGCACAGGGAGGCACACTAATGATGCAGGTAACACTACCACATGATGTACACTAGTGTTATCTGTGGTTTTACATAGGACTACAGGTAACACCACCACATGATGTACACTAGTGTTATCTGTGGTTTTACACTATAATATATATCCCTGTGTGTGTGTGTGTGTGTGTGTGTGTGTATATATATATATATATATATATATATATATATACACACACACAATATACAGTTACAATAATTGTACTTTATATTTGGGTGGGGGGCCCAGTTCTGAGATTCGCTATGGGGCCCCTCGATTTCTATGTACGCCCCTGGTGGGGATGGTTACCATTCCCCTGGAGATGTGCACCCATCGCTCACTAAAATAGGCGTGCTGTCCTCTCATCATTGTCTCTACCCTCTGGATAGGTCATCAGTATCTGATCAATGGGGGTCCAACACCTGGGATCCCCACCAATCAGCTGTTTTGAGAAGGTAGCGGTGAACCTGTGAGCACTGCAACCTCTTTACAACTTACCAAGCACATCGCCGTACATTGTATAGCAGCTATGCTTGGTATTGCAGATCAGCCTCATTCACTTGAATGGGGCTGAGCCACTCCTAGGCCATGTGACCAATGTACGTGACGTCACTGGTAGAGATGAGCGAATCATTCAAAATTTTATTTGCCGAATATTCACCAGATTTTTGACAAGATTCGTATTTAAACAAACGTTTTTGTCAAATCTACGTAAAAAAAACAATTGTTGTTTTGCTAACATTCCTGCGTAAATTATGTACGTACAGTCAGCGTAGTTAAAAGTACGTAATACGTAAGCATTAGCGTACAAAAGTGCGTACGAATACTTAGCGTACCATTGATGCGCGAATGCATCATACGCACGAGGCTAGGCCGTGGCCTACAGTCTTTAGAGGCAGACTATATGAACTAGAAA